>JAHDVE020001610.1:0-67909 GCA_022606495.2 Halesus radiatus | reverse complement strand
AAAATTGAGTTTTTCAAATTACACTTGACCGCAATAAATACATCAATTAAAATTGAACCATTTTTCCTGTCGATTATCAATCTGTCAGATTCGGATGTCAAACATAACCCCACATTTGAATCTAGTATAATTTGTTCTAAAATCGGAGTTTATAAAATTTCTTGACTTTCTTGACGGACTATACTGATCAATTTGATCAGTCCAGTAATTGAATAGATCTGAGCTTGGTTTTGAATTGATTAGACTTTGGAGGAACGTTTATAGTTTCAGAGGCGGGAGAGTCGCAAGGCCGCCGCGTGCCAGCCAGTGGCCACTGCAATAAAGGAATAAAACCTAGGACCATGGTTCGCCTGCAATTTATTATTTGTACGTGTCAGCGTTTGCTTTTATCCGGCATTGTTTATGGTGCCTGGGCTTCATCATGGCGGTTCGCCGTGGATAAATATTTGCAACGAAACCATAAAAAAGACTGCAAGTCATAAACTATTACTGCGATCCGATTTTGCGGTGTTCTTCGCGGGTTTTATTACACCTGGATTTATCTTCGCTTTCATGGAAAAATATTAAGTATCTTTTTATTACCCTTACCCGTACTAAAAACATTATTTTAAATGAATGTTTGATATTTAAGTACTAAAAATATAATAGTCCTGTAGAATATTTTTGACAAAATATTAATATTGAATTAATTCCAGTTTGAAATAACACGGTCCACGAAGCGTAATGGTAATAAGGATTCGTATTTAGAAATGAGTTGGAATATAATTAAATCAAAATGGAATTGAGATAGAAGTTCAAGTGATGAAAGTAATTTCGTACCAAATATGCGAACGCGGATGCATTTATTGTCTAACAACGATATATCGTGAGCATTCAACGAAAAGTGGCCAAGCCAAGATTCCGTTGGCAGACTAAGGGTCTATTCACATCTATCGGCACTGTACAGTGCAGACACATACAATGCAGGTAGGGTTCAGAAGGGAGTATTCACATTACAGCGTGCTTGAATGTGTGCATAGATAATTTAAGCAGCTGATTTTGCGACGTCTGCCACTTTACGTATCTGCACTGCTCGGTGCTGGTAAATCGAAGAGACTGAAATCCTTTGCATAGTCTCAACAACTCACAAACTCACCGTTTCGCAAGTCGGAATATTATTTAACTTCAGTGAAACGAAATATGTACATGTGTTTTTTACATTAACTCCACATAGGAGGCCCTGAGGGATTTCCCTCGGGGCCTATCTCATCTTTGGGGATCCTTTGTGGAGGGTCTTTTTGAGGAGAAGAAGGAGTGAACCTGGCTCATGTTGTAGAAGAGAGGAGCCGCAGAAGCCGGTATATAGTTCTACTGCCGGGATGTTGAACTCAAGAACGAGTTGTAGAAACGACCCGATTATTAACGTTAGTTTCTAAATGCATCTTCCATTGAAATACCGGTGGAACAATGACAGCATTCCCATCTGACGCCTATGCTCTAAAGATTGCAACGCCCGTTTCGGCATAAAGATTTCGAGTTAAGGGTTTTTTTTCAACTACGTTTGGGGCTCCAGATCAGAGGTGGTTGCCAAATTCAACAGTAATATAATACTTCGATTCTTGACATTTTTATGATATTATTTATTTGCTCTTATATAATTGGTGTCTGTTGTCACTATGACAAAACTGTTCTACTGTTTTCATAGTTTTTTTTATGGAACCTGTCTCTCATTTTCCTATATACCTAGGCATAATTTAGGTAATACACCGTTTAAAAACACAATGAAATGTAGTGTTTTCATCATTGTCTCTGATATAAATCGACTTACTTAACGGTTGTGATTGTGTCTAAAAATGCAATGATGGATGACGTGATGGACCCCTATCCTAAATAAACGCACACAATGGCTATCTTTGATGAACATGACGATGATGAATCAATATCTTTCACTAGTCACCGATAAACACTCGATAGCGATTTGAACTTCAACCTTCGTAGCTTTTGACTGGCATAATATCTCCCATGAAAAGAAGCTAATTAAATGATCTTGGGAGATGGGAGTACCTTTCTGGTCAGTTGAAACTTCCTCATTGAATGGGCTCTGAATATTCATTCTTGGACCGCGTTATATTATTCTATGATAATTAGTGCTTTAATAGAATCGTGAGGAACAATCATGTTCAAATCACGAAAGCGATTTTTCATCTCGAATCTATCCGAACAAAGGTATCGGATGATATAAACGATAATGTTTCAACCTTCCACCATTATAAATGCCAATCCCTTTTAATATCGCTATAATCATGATCGTGATTTTCGTAATTTTTTTTAGAACACGCCCTTAGGTCGTCTTACCATTGATTTTTTTTTACAATCATTTAATCTTTTTAAAACGCATCGTAACACCTACGTAACACAAAAGATTAAAACTATAACATTGTATACATCACGTTATTATACTCTGTATTACATCATCTGCCCTGAAGAAGGCACGATTGTATCCGATTCTAGATGGCTTTATAAAACACTATACAATAATGCAATATGGTATAGTTTTTAGTTTCAAATTTCATTACTACGGGGATCAGTTGATAAGTTTCTGAAACTAAAAGGAAAACGACGTATTTGGCACAACATGATTTTATTTTAAGGTTTTTCGAAAAATTTTCGCCGGTGGCGTTTGTTTTCAGCTTGCTATGTTTAGTATTTTTAGTGGGTTCCATTTTATAGGGGCACACGACCAAATGCTGTTTCTGAAAATATAGATGTAACAGAAGTGAATTTTAATAGCAGTGGTTTTGATTTCCGGGTGCTATGATCGAAATATTTAACGGTTTCCATTCTGTTTTACAAAAATAGGGTAACGCGACAAACTTGTTTGTCTTCGATATTTCGAATCATCCGCCCAAAATTATAACCGTTTTTGCGTGTTCTTTAAAATTTCAGATTGATAAGTAATATCGACAGCATTTATTCGTTTGACCTTTGATATGGCTGGACCCTTTTAGAAATTACATTCCGACCCCTGCTTTTAACGCTTCGCTTAAGTCCCTTCCTACTTGAGCTCGATAATATTTAATAGGAACTTTAATTAATTTAGTTTTCTGCACGTTTACCACCAATTGAGATAATCATCATCATTTATCATCAGACTACATCATTTACAATATTTTCTAATAGGAATATGTTTACTTATTCACGTCTTATTTAACCATTACCCAGTTGGATTGGTAACTGTTTGTACATAATAAGACGGAGCCTAGGAAGTAATATTTGTACGGAGCTCTTGGGGTTATCTTTACGATAACGGCGCTATTAAAATTGTCTAGTTTTTATATTTACTTTTACCCAGATTTTATTTTTACAAATGAAAAAATACAATGAAAAAGTCCCGATAAACTACTTTTTTGTAGTTTGTCTAACGGGAGTTTGTTTTTTAAAACTTAAAATTTACAGACAAGGTTACAAAATATGTATAAAATAAAAACACACGCAACAAACATAAAACTTAAATATTTATCAAGAATCTTACTATAAAATATTTCTACAAAAATATATTAAAAATTAAATAAAATAAAAACATAAACGAAAGCAAAAAATCATAAATATAATATTGTTTCCTTATTATCTAATACAAATAGCTTATTTATAAAACTTCCAAAATATAATACCCCTCAACCTTTATACACCTAAATAATATCTTTGAAAATATATTTGACTTCCATATCTTCGTTCTTATATTGATTTTATTTCGTCACATAATTTATGTACCTCCCACGTCTGTCTCGGCACAGGAATTTTTCGCGGTGTTACAGACTTCGAACAATCCTTTGTAATTATGTTCTATCAAGATAAATAATTAAAAAAATATATTAATAACCATGTCCCCCCCCCACTCAGTGCATGTAATTTACGTAATAATGTCCACAAGTTGTTCCCACAGCTTTGGGAAAATCGATTATAGCGTTAATTCGGACAGACCCCCTGCGTTTGATTCGCTCCGCCCTATTCTGTAAACTGATCACAATGAAATTTAATTATATGCGCTTTGAAAATGATGTCCATTGAAGTATTTATATTTTTATTTTGTAGCACGGTTTTGAACAAGGTTTAAAATATCGTAAGATTTGTTAGTTCTGCTAGGTGTTCCTATTTATTGTTCTGTATTCGATTTCCGAAAGCATTGTCTTTTTAAGTTATTTCGTTTTTGATATGAATAATTTCTTACCTTTATTCAACCAATTGCATTTAATTATTTACAGCAGAAATTTGAAGTTTTAAAATCACAGTGTATCAGGACGTTCACAAACTATAAGGGGGAGAGGGGCGTTGGAGAGGGACGTCGGATTATTTATTAATTCGATACAATGATACTACATATTACGCAATACGATAAACATAATGTTTTTGAAGAGAGTATTTATAATTTTTTTTTTACACAAGCTTATCATTTATCAAAATTAAGACCTTTTCCTGACCGCCCTACGTATGTTTTACAAAATATTTTAAAATGTTGAATATTCTGAAAAAATACTTCGACAATTTTTCTTTAAATTACGTGGAGGAAGTTTTCAAAGAAAAATAATAGAGTGTAGTTTAATTTTTCCTTAAACACTAACTTTAATGCTTTTTACAAAACTTTGGTTAAGTTTATTTTTAAAATAACGTACCGAGAAAGGATTGCTATTATTTTCTCCATTTTCTAATTTTTTAAATATATTTTGATAACATGCGTACCGAACGGTCAGAAAAAGTTATATTTTTGATTTGTTTTTGATAAATGCTAAGCTTATGTGAATTAAAAAAAATGTATATACTAAATATTTTTCTCTTTAAAAACATCATGTTTCTCGCATTGTGTAATAATATTATCATTATCTCGAATTAATAAATAATCCCCCTCCGGCGTCCGTCTTCCCCTTAACCAGTGATTCCTGGGTTTATTTGGAGTTAAAAATATAAATGGCATTTTGGTTTCCGGTGATTTTTTTATTATTTTTTTTTATTTTTTTTATTTAATTTTACAAGAGAAAAAATACAATTCAAAAAGTCCCGATAAACTACTTTTTTGTAGTTTGTCTTACGGTAGCTTGTTATTTAAAAGATAAAATTTACAGACAAGGTTACGAAATCAAAAAAAAAACAATCACCGGAGACCATGCCATCTACTTTTCTTAGTTCAAATAACCTCAGGAATCGCTGGTTAGAATTTGTCGGGTACCTACGTCCTGACATAATATATTAATTTTCGTTGTTTTTATATTATGTACGAGTCCATTGTTCCTGAAATTGTCATCATCATCGGCGTTGCAACGAGTCATGAGTCATGCCTGACGGTAGGAAACGCCTTCACTATTGCTGGTCTTCTGCCGTTTCCTTGCAATTCCTTATATTTGGACGTTGTTTTCGCCTCCATACTGTCCGACCTACAACCAGTACAACCTATGGTTAGCTATCCCCAACACTTCTTCGTCGTGCAGACTTATTAGATATGGTATATTTGGTAGTCATTGGTCAGCTATCTTCCAATTTTGCCACTCTCTAGGAGTCCTCACAATTTTATAAAATATATCGTTTTGCAGAACTAACTGAAAACATCTATACTTAACTCGTAGTATTTACAAATCTCATAATATTTTAAGCTCCTTACTATACCAAGCTCCACTCTAATAAATCATTTGACAAGTTCCGTACCGACTTTATATTGTGTACGTATTGTATCGTCGGCCTAAGTATATACGTTGTATTGTGAAGTCCGGTACATTTTGCTAGAAATAAGAACACGAATTACATTTTGAGAACATCACGAGTGGTTGTGTAAAGCTCGCCAGCTCGGTGGGCCCCGATACGGCGGGATATACAATATACGAGTACAATGGTACGTTCCTACGTTGAATGCAACCGACTGTTGTTGATTTTGCAAAGCTCGACTTTATCGAAAGTTTATGCTGTTATTACGTCTCGGTATTCGCGTGACGGAGCGTGATATGTCATGTTCGTTTCATGCCCTTACACCGGGAGAACTATAAAGGGTTTTTATTGAATGGCAAAGGATGCTATTATGCTTATTTTACTTTGTTCATTACTTCAAAAGCTTTTAGCAATGATGATCTTTATGTGAAGCTGTGCTTTTTGAAAATGAATATCTATTTGTCATATCGACACTGGAGTAAAACGTATTATTTTTATAAAATTTTACCGGGCGTTAAAGAAACTAGGGTTTTTTTTTAAATCTTACTTTATAAACCACTATACACTTTATTATACGTGTATTTTAGTCATAGTTAAACTTATTTACAATAAAGATATTATTATTATTATTAATGAAGAAGAAGTACGATTGAGTTAAAAAAATATTTTAGTTGTTATTTTACGTTGCGATAAATAAATCCCTGTCAGATAAATATTTCATATTTGTGAAAAGCCTTTTACTTTGTGGCTTGCCATAATTACAATATAAACACATTAATTTGTTTTAAACCACATCAATTTAATATATCGGTCGACCGGTTTCGGAATTACCCTTCCCTCGTCAGGACAATATTAAAGCAGTTTTGTATTATAGCTATATATTTTTAGACTCCTTAGTCCGGGCAAGTATTTACTAGTGGATGATAGATGAGTAGTGGTGATTTGATTAGACCAAAGGCAATATGAACTATAGGTAATACGATAGAGCCTTAAAAGGGTATTTGCACAACGCCCTTTGGTGAATTTTTTTACCAAAAATGAAACTATAATAATCATCCAAATATTGTTAGTATTATGTTATAATTTCTGTTAATTATTGTAATATTTTTTAATTAAAAAAAAACATTAAAATATATTAACTCATCTTAACGTCATCATCACAGTGGTTTTATCCGACTAAACCTCTTGTGGCTTACTTTCATATTTTTTGCAAGTTTTAAAGAATTAACCCCTAGTGTCCTTTTTGTTCCCGATGGGGTACAATTGACTAGATAGCAGTAGGGTCTTTTTGTTTTTCTTGTTCCCTTTGAGCTACCCAAAGGGAACAAAAATAATTTACTGCCATCTTTTTCCCCATCGGGAACAAAAAGGAACCCAGGGTTTAACATGTTTTTTATCATGTTTTGAGGATTTATTTCTTTTGTAAGAATATGCATTTCACCATACGTGATTTTATGAGAAGAAACATTTTTCTTAATAAATGGGTGATTATTCATTTCTGCCTTCTTCACAGTCCATATACTCGTATGCAGCATTCTGTTGTTGCAATTAAAAATTCAGGATTGCTCTTTTTGATCATTGCGCACAAGTTCGAATATTTGTGGAGACCTCCAACGTATTATCACGTACCACTATAGCAGTGGCGTGCAGTCCATAGTGGCTGAAAGGCTGTCTTAAGAAAATGGAGCCTAAAAAAGGTGACAATTGATTTCTGATTAAAATGCAATATTACCATAAATTTGAAGAGTTTTTTTATGTTACAATCGCTTTACCCTAATGAAATGTTACCCTTAAATTTCTACTTTTATTTCCAACCTGCTCTGGTTCACGTGTGATAAAAATATTGTCTTCCTCTAGGTTTAGCTAAAATGGGATACCTTGCACAAATCACTCAAAAATGAATACATAAATATGTATATCGATAACAACGGAAACCACTCTCGCCCAGTGGCAGGGCGCCCCCCTACATCATGGATGCAAAATTTCCATTAAGCCACCGTAGCATAAGTGCTAAATATGTTTTTACTTTTATTTTATTTTTTTGTACTCTATTTCCACATCTTATAATTTTTTTTAAATGTATTCTTTTATATGGCAGAGAGTATTGCACTCACCGCTTTGTTCTGCTCAAATAAAGACATTATTTTTTTTTTTTTCAAAGCAACTCAAATATTTATTTTTATGCAGTCGAAATACAACAGCCTCCCCTCGATTATAAAGCAATGCACTACAGGTGGCTGTAGGAATAATAATTTACTATAATATATCGGAATGCAAAAGTCTCTCTTTTTAGTGTTTTTTACGTTATGTACATTAATTTATTAATTGTTTCCTTTATATCATGCTTCTTCTTCTGGTATCCCTTCCTATCAGAGGTTAGCTATCACCATTGTAATTATTAACTATGACTATAATGAGCCATCTATTTTTTTATGCGAGTACAGCACAATGGTCCCAGCTGCTTCCAACCGTTTGGAGCCAGTGAGACTACTATAGCAAACCAAATTGGGGTATGTTGTGAGACTGAAGGTCGTGGAGTGAGGAAGGAGACAGGAGAGGAACATGGGTAAGTACCTGGCTATTCAGATCTGATCACCAAACACGGTTAAAGCCTTTTCTAGCACCCTTTGGATTCTGAATGGTGAAGAGTATCTGCCACTCTGGGAAAAATATGTGTACTAAAAAAAGAGTTTTGATAACTACTCTCGATTGTCATTTAGCACGGCCATTTTGACGTCCTCCATGGTCGATTGGTAAGGCTCTCGACTACGAACCCGAAGGTCGCGGGTTCAAATCCTGGCGCAAAACTAATTAAATTTTATTTAATTAGTTTGTGTTGTTTCCCAATTAATTATTTAAAAAATAATATATAGTGTATTTGCGCACGTTCCAGAGTGGAAGATACTCTCAGTATCGCCCTGATGAAAGACCACCATTCATAATGGAAGCGTTGCTTGAAATGGCTTTTAGCCGTGTTTGGTGACCAGATCTGAATAGCCAGGTATTTCCCCACCTCCCTCTTCCCCTTCCCTTCCCCAATACCTACAGCCTCACAACATTCCCCAATTGGGAATGCTATAGTCTCACTGCCTCCAGACGGTTGGGAGCAGTTGGGACTCTTGTGCGGTAGTCATATATATCAAAATATATAAATATTCGAAAATTATATTAAAATAATATATTATTATGTTAAAATAAGCCCAACTGAGGACTATAATATCTTTCACAAGTACGTATCGATAAAAAGGTAATTACTGGCTTTTAATACGTACCTACTCTAATTATGCGCATACATTACAATTCCTGTTTGTTTCATGATTGGGGTCTCGGCTGTTTTAAATTATTATCGCATTACGTATTTCACAATTTATAATTAAATAACTCTGCGACCCGCCTTCACTCGGGATTTCGACGGTATTTCATTAAATATATATTTTTTATTATTAAGTTGCCACTTCAAAGCTCCATAGATAATAGAAATTAGTTTTCCAGCTGAACTTTGCTTTAACGTAGAAACGTCAGTTGGAAAGGCCGTATTAATTTCATTACCCCTTAGCTCAGTGTTAGAGTTTTTGGTGCGACATGTAAACGGATTTTCTGTTTTATAGTTACGATTAAATGCCGTGTCGTCGTGAATAAGGCTTATAATTAATACAAGAATTAAAGTTTTAGTTTTCTAGAGTTTTTCTTTATTGAAGTTAATTACAGTGCGTGACGAAGTTTATTATTCGTTAAAATTAACGTGTTTTTGTTTATGCATTGGTTTTAATACAATTGTTGTTATATTGCCAAGAGTTTTTTTGTTCCAACCATTACTCCCCGGAGACCGAATAAGCGACTAATTGAACGCGACAAACCGGTGAGTATTTTATCAATTAATATCAACTCAAAACTACTGCAATCACAGAGGTTCTTTTGAAAACATTATACCTGAGGCTATGGTAATTTCCACGGACATTCGAAATTACAAATTATTAATAATGGTTTTATTTTAATAAATTACCTTCCAAGAACATATCAATATTCAACGATCAATTCTTCAATTGCTGTACTAAGCACGCTCGACCTCCGTGAAGTAGTGGTCTACTTATTTGACATTGGAATGAGAGGCTACGGGTTCGATTCCCGCGCGGCGCAAATATATATATATTTTTTTTATTTGAAGCTTAATAAGCTTTCAGGTCTGAATACAGTTATACGTTGTATAGTTCCAAAAATGGTTAAAATAATCATCATTTAAATGTCAATAAACTGAACACCGACCGTCCGATAACCCCGACCACCCTCTGTTTTGACGAAACTACGAGTATAACACATGGTTCTGCCGTGTCTATTTTTCAGGGTGGATTTATTTATTATTTCTTCATAAATCGTATTATATATTTATTATACATAATACATTTTTTTTATGGACGGATATATTGTCTAATGGCAATTTCTACCAAGCAATTCTTAATGGGAAAATAAACATGGCATAATAATATTGCGGCGTTCTCCACAAAATGTGACTTTTAGCACGTATGTGTTTTTAAATTACTGTCTCGGGTAGGAAAGGGATAAGGGGGGGAAGGTAAGGGAAGGAATTAAAGTGGTTAGGAATTAACCATTAGTGTGTTGGTGGAAAGAAGAAAAGTAACTCTTCACTTTAGCCTTAATGGGTTGTGAGGAAGCATTCCGTACGTCAAGAGGGCAGTTCGTTTCAGAGACGTGATGCTTGAAATGTAAAAGAATGAGAGAATGGTGTAGCTTGGGACTCACAAAGGTTCTCCCATCACTTGAGCGAAGGGTATAGAATATTAATAAAACGTTTTTTTTTCGTATAATTAGGTCAGTTAACAGTTTTTAGACGTTGTAGAGATGGGAAAGTGTGTGTATTTTGCGTCGTGTTTTGATGGGAAACTAGTAGAATCGCTTACGTTATCGCACAGTGTCGTAAAACTCGCGGTGCACCAGCAACTGAGGTCCATAACCACTGTCGCGTTGATATTGGCCTTTGTTGCGCGTAGCAATTACACAAATGTATTATTAAGTATTTGTAGAAAAAATGTGTTGAATCTAAGTATTATCTCTCATTATGGCAGTTACGTGCGCTATTGCTATTTCCTGGTTTGAGTTAAATAAGATGATGCTAAATACCTTGTAAACTGGAATCCGTTTTTTGTAGGCAACACCTACCCACGTTTCAATCAACGTTAATTTAAAATAATGACTCCAACTACTCGTTAAACGCAGTAATAATAAATATCTCCCATGTAACACGATAATCGACCGGTGCTTTTCCGCCAACAACTTAAAAATAATCACGCCTATTACTCGTTCGTCTCTTGATATCAACACGAATTAGGTTCTATTACGGATGCATCGCGAGGAAGCTGCCATCATTGTGCATGTAAGTGAATCTGCTGCTCATGAATATTTTATATCATAGTTTTAATTTGCATATACGAGTATATAAATATATTCTATAATAACCGATGTACTATGTAGTATATCGGTTATTTTACAATTATATTATGTTAGGTTAGTTAGTGTAAAGCGCACTTCAGGAGAACCTTCACAAAACTGCGCTATAGAAATTTACTCTTATTATTATTATCATATTATTGCCTACCTACTATAAAATGCGTAATGATATTGTATAGGAAAGTTACTTATGCTATCGGTATCCGCATATGCAAATAATATCCAATCATACAGAATGATCGTGAATAAGTAGACCGGTCAGTGGCTTAGTTGGCATTGCGTCTGGGTTCCATCCAGGCATCGTGAGTTCAATTCTTCATCTGGCTAAGTCCTCCATCACGACACAAGCAACATCTTCCGCTTAGTGTTACGGTAGTAAGAGATTTTCAAATATTGTCAGATTATTCGTAACCAGTGAATGTTTGTCTTTAAAATAAATAAAAAGTGTCCCTTGATAACATAACATTTCGTACCATGCTTCCTGTAAAGCTATCGACGAATTTAATGTTGGATATTTAACCATACGTCGGTATTTGCATATTCTTATTGCATATTAAGATAAAATATATTCCTGTTTTTTATATGGCTGTGAAAATTCATCTCGAGGGCACTTTTTCGGCAAGCACAAGAGTTCCATCTGCCTGGAGCTAGTAGAACTATGGCATCCTCATTTAGGGAATGTTGTAAGGAATCGTGAAAGTGTGGGAAGCGAAGGGAAAGAGTTCGGTTGGAAAGTACTTAGCTATTCAGATCTTGTCACTTTGACGGCCTCCACGGTCGAGGGGTAAGGCTCTCGACTACGAATCTGAAGGTCGCGGATTCAAATCCCGGCGTGCGCAAGTAAATTTTATTTAATTAATTTGTGCTGTTTAACAATTAATTTATTTAAAAATAATATATAGTACATTTGCGTGCGTTCCAGAGTGGAAGATACTATCAGTATCACCCTGGTGAAAGACCACAATTCAGAATTGAAACGTTACTTGAAATGGCATTTAGCCGTGTTTGGTGACCAGATCTGAATAGCCAGGTATTTTCCCCACTTCCTCTTCCCCTTCTCCTTCCCCTCCCTAATAACTTCGGCCTCACAACATTCCCCAATTGGGGATTCCATAGTCTCACTGGCTCTAGACGGTTGGGAGCAGTTGGGACTCTTGTGCGGTATTCATATAAAAAAATAATAAAAAAACGCCAATCACTTACAATTTATTTCTACACGTTGGAGTCCTCATTATAATGTCCATGTAGATAAAATTGAGAGAGTACAACGTAAATTTCCTAGATTCATCAACTGGTCTACCCCCAGAACAGATTAACTATGATTAGGTAGGTGCCCATGTTTTAAATTTTCCAAAACTAAAATAAATATTTATTAAAATAATTGTTAGCGACTTGCTCTGGTTGCATAACATAATACGTGCACAATTTAATAGTCCGGACTTGTTAGAAATGATAATATTCATAGTTGGTTTCTAGTAAAAGGTTCCTTGATAATTCAACACACGTATGAAACGACACACTTTTTAAAGGTAATACAAAGTCATTAAAAGTACGAAAGACAAAAATATAATTGCACCGAAAACCTAATCCCACCTAACATAATAAATCTATTTTTTTTATTAAAAAAGAAATGTATTAAAAAAAATAAAATATATATATATATAGTGGTTTACACAAAGTATTTGTTATTAATTTTATTAATAATGACACCACAAAATAATTATGCAATTAATGAAGAAATTAATGAATTATTATTGTTTAGGTTAGGTTTTGGATTGTTTGGAGATTGAGGTTTCTAAGATTCAATCGATGATCTAAGTTTTGCATCGCAAACAAATTGAAAGATCAGCTGTGCCACCCAATTATAAATATTTTTTCAAATTATAAAAAAAAAACATGTATATTGATTTTATTTTTATTTCCTACTTTTTTTTACTTGTAACTATTTTTTGTTATTTATAATTATCATTATAGATATGTTATTTTCATAGTAATATGTATTTAAAAAAATCATAAAAGATGGCGTTCGTATTTCAATTTGTGAAAGAAT
Source organism: Halesus radiatus (assembly GCA_022606495.2). NCBI lineage: Eukaryota > Metazoa > Arthropoda > Insecta > Trichoptera > Limnephilidae > Halesus > Halesus radiatus. Next base: position 54,726 of record JAHDVE020001610.1, on the reverse strand, counting down.
GGACTTTTACTAATTAACGTGACGATATGATTCAATCAAAGATTCAATATAATGGAGTTCTGAATAAAGTAGACTGAATGCTGTAGAAATGAGATCTCTGAGGCGAATGTGTCACATAACCATGTATGATCGTGTGAAAAATGTTCAGATTCATAAAGAATGCAAGGCTGATGTAAGCGTACTGAGCAAGATTAAGAAAGGGACGCTTAGATGGTTTGGGCATGTAGAGCGAATGAACGAAGAAAGGAATATAAGGAGAATATATGACGCGAATGTGAATGGAAGAAGAAGCCGGGGACGACCGAGGAAGACATGGCACGATCAAGTGAATCAAATTCTTGAGCCGGGCCATGTCGGAAGTCGGAATAACAGAAGAGAATGTATGAGACGTTGTATGAAAGTGAATGAAGCAAGAAGTGTATGCCAAGATCGAGTTGTTTGGCGGTCCGTCCTCTCTGCCTACCCCTGCGGGGAAACGGCGTGATGGTTAGTTAGTTAGTTAGCTACATACCTACTTTATAATCAAAACTCAGTTTATGTTGCGCAATGCTTGTTCGTGAATTTGACCCTTAGTTATGGGGGACCGTAAAGCAATTTGGTGTCCAAAAAATTGTTTGTTGTATATTTCGTACCGGTATATATTTTTTTTTCTAAAATTTTCATAGTTAAAATAATTTACAAAGTTTCAATATTTCAAAGCCCACCAAAACGTTCCAAATCTATGGCCGGTCGGTTTTGATCAGTTTTGAGGTTAGAATGCCAAATGTCAAAACAAGGATCAGCTTTACCGTATATATTTTTATATTCTATTCATAGTAAACCTTAACTAAACATAAATAATAAAATTATGTATTCTTTTAGAAACATTAACTCAAAGAATAATAATAGTATTGATCATTAATATTATTATAATATCTTTATTGATAATTGGTTTGCTCATGAATACTCTAATTTATTTCACTATAATAGTTTTTTTTTATATATTGAACAACAATTATGGATCTTAAAGTCAACCAAATTAAGTTAAAATTTTGCCAAAACTAAAAAATACGTATTAAAAATACAAAACAAAAGTGAAAAATGTTTTTCTTTCGTACTTATCCAAAAACATAATGTGCACGTGACGTCAGATGCTCCAAGTGCAGTGGCACCAACATAACAAGGTATTTTGATGAGATGGTTTTTTATTCACTTTTAAATATCGATTTATAAATTCTACGTATAAATTATATTTAATAAAAGTTATTAGTATATTCAGTATCGGCTTTAGCTGATCTATATGAATACGTATTTTTTAAGCCATTATATTTTTCACTGGAGTTCCTTATCAAAAAAAAATGCAGTAGGTATAGTTGTTGGTTAGGTTGGTATAGTATGGTAGACCTGGCTGGCTGGAGACTCCGACGCGCGGTAGAGGAGGGAACCTCGCCGGGTCAGTGTGTCAGTGGGGCACGTCGTCTTCACAGAGCGATACCCGCGCGGGGTGACGCCACCGGAGGAGAGAGTACGGAACTGTATATTTTTTTATTTTTTTTTTTTATTGTATAATATTCATTATATACAGTGGGAACTTATACCCGCTAAGCCACTGCAAGTAGCTTGTCAGCAGGAGTTTATTTCAACAATATAATATAATACAACAATAAATTACAATCATCATACAAATGTAGGGCAAAATTATTATATTTAGGTGCATGCATGTAGTGATCAATGTACATAAGTTCAAAAAAAAATTAAAAGAAAAAATAATGGAAAAACCATGACAGTTTTGTTATTGAGATACTAGAGTCCAATTTTAATCCAATAACACCGATTTAAATAATATTATAAAAATGTCAATATCATAAAAAATAACAAAATTATATCATTTTTTTTTTAAACTGAAATTTGGCGTTTCTCACTAGAAAATATTTAACTCTGAAGCCAACTGGTAGTCGTCTCGTACGTCTAACGCGTGTTTTGAAAATTACAATTTTTATACGGTTTCGAGTTTTATCAGTTGTTTTTTGTTACTAAACGAACTTGTTTCATCACGCTTAGATTCCAAATGATCACATAATAAATGTTGTTTTATTACAAAATAACAACAAATTTGTGTTTATATCAGTTACTTGATAAAAAATCTTATCTACTGTGAAATGCTTCAATTTAGAAACATTTTAATAGAATGTACGTAGGTACTCACTTACCAGTGGCGTGCAGACCAAAAAAGTTTGTAAGCTGTGCCACCTTTCTTTTTTCTTTTAATGTGTTTTCTCATAGATTATTATTTCTATATGTATTTTCTTATGCTTATAGAAATAGTATACTGCAAAATTTGTAAAACGGTGTATGTAATTACGTATTTTTGGTTTTATAATCACGAAATAAATTATTAAAAAAAAATCTTATTTTATGATCTTTCTATCGTAGTAAATCGTTTCTGCTTGGCAAATTTCTAATTCTTAGTTACAAATTGCCTTGAGCGCCTTATCGTTCATCCGTTATGGTGTGATGAATAATAATAATAAACGCCTGAAAAGCTACAACCCACCCTTCCCTTGATCAAGGCTTAATGCACGCCACTGCTACTTACTTAGATACCTACTTAAGTTGTGTTTATTAACATATAAATATAAAAATAAATCATCCACCTATACATTTTTAAAGATTTACTTTTCGTTCGTGGTAACTATGTAGGTGCCTACTTCAAGGCTCATTTTTTTTATATTTTAGCAATTTTTATACATGCTTTGGCATATCGCGACATTTTCAGCTTCCGGGATACTTTAATTTCTTTCCGATTATAATATTTAGTAGCTGGTCACCCTACTGATAAACATTACGGTGTCATAGCCGAAGACGGAGCATCTCCGGCAAGGGACACCTACCTCCAACACCATCCACCTCTTTTATACGCCACCTCGTATCTCGCTCCTCCAGCTTCACCGTCTCTCTCTCAAAACCGGCCCGCAACGGTCCCATCACTTGTGGATAGGTTTATTTAGATTCGTTTTATAAGATTCTCGTTGCCACTAATAATATTGTGTCCAATTAACTAATGCTCGGTGATGTTTGTGGGACTCGAAATAACCGGCGAGGGCCGTGGACCGGAAAAAATATCTCAAACTGAATGATACAGACGGATGCTTCGGACGCTTACGGCCGTGCGAGTCTAGGGTTCGATTCCCAGTTATCGCATTATTCATTGGGTTTTTAAATGTTCTGTACGATAGCTGTAAAGCGATTTTCGTGACCAACGGCACATTGTGCAGATTAGCAGCACCATGTGAATTGATCATTATTTTAAAAAAATATATTTAAAGTTTTTTTTAAATACCTGTAACTCTTAATAACAACATTATTAAATTTATTATATTTAAATGAAAATGAATGAACGGAATTATACGATTTAAACACAATAACAATTAATCAATTTTTCTGACAAAATATTTTTGTGCTAACTGGATTTGAACCCGCAACCGATTCGAAGTCGAATCTTACGTAGGCCGTTAAGTTATTTGATACTACCTTATAAATTCATCTATTTCTGTTTTAGAACGTACTTACAATAACTTCATCAAGCTGATTCATAGTTTTATAGTTTTATAATTCCTTCAAAGAGTGTAATGGCTTTGACGAAAAAATCTTGTCGGTAAATTATTTATTTTTTAGGTCGGTATACATACCCGCTCTACTCGCGTTTCCCTCAGGGGCAAAGGTTCCCAACCTTTTTGAGGTTGATAACGACTTCTAACAAGAATCTTTCTTTTAGTTCTTCATTAATAAATAGGTAAGCACGAATCTAGCATAACCAATGATTGGTCCTGCGACCAGGATATACATTTTTCATCCATGGTTGTAAATTTAAAATATGGGGATACAATTTTTTTTTATGTTCACAATCGTATTGGATTGACCAAATTTTGCTCCACGATCGACCCGTTGGGAACCCTTGTTCAAGGGTCCCAGGCTGGAAGAAATGTAGGTACTTACAATATCGGTTCGGTGATAGACAATCATTTAAAATAGAAACTGCCATATGCTTCATAGCCGCCCTTTTACCCCTCGTCGCGGTTTTCAGTAGATTTGAATGATTACTCTTACGGCCGTTGTTCCCAATCCTACTTATTGAGCAACTGTTGAGCCGACGTCTTATCTCAAGACTGTTCAAATGCACAACTACGCTTTTCCCAACCAAACTCTCGATAAAGTTAGGAGATTGAACTGGATTGAAGCCCCGCTCAATAAAGGACTAGTTATAAAAAAGTGTCAACAGAGCGATAAAATGTCCAAATATTGTAATACAAAGATTTTTTTAACTATTTTCGAATGCCAAAAACATGTTTTTGTATGTTTTTTAAACTAATTATGAGAACCCAAATTATTCTATTTATACCTCCAATAGCTACATTCTGATTTGTTTTTGACGGAGAAGTAACGTGAAATGCCAAATGTACTAAACGGCATAAGCAAAAGTCAAGTTAACGTTTTATTTGAAACTATTATTGAAAACATGCTTTTGTAAAATATAAAATATTGTTTTTATAAACAATAATTATTAGCCTGAAACACTCATCCAAATTGAAAAAACCTTCCGAGAAAAGATAAATGTCCCCGACAGGACTCGAACCTGCACCCTTCTGATTGCCGGTCAGATGCTCGCCAAAAGATGAACGCCAAAAGAAGAAGGAAGTTTTTGCCTTTATTAATATTATGCACATGTTTTATTGTTAGCTTTATGACATGGATGCAAAAAATGTATTGGGTGAGTTATCTGGATTTAAAGAAAAGTATAGATATTAATGAATGAATTAATCGTCAATCATTACGCGCATTAAGAAGATTCGTCACTCAAAATTAAAACAGATTAAGGTGTTCGGCTCCCACCGACATTGTATATTGGTAGGAATTTCTAGGGAATTTAGTTTTGGACATGGAAAATTGAATTATAGATACACAGGAAACAATGTCATTAACAATGTATGAATGTGTTCACGAATTTATGGAAACGAGTATCTGAACTGATGAGTTTTTAGTTTAGCTCTAAATTCTGACGGACTGGTTATGCAACGCAATTCCATAGGGAGATTATTCCATGCCTTAGGGCCAGATACTCCGAAAGCACGATCACCAAACTTAGTGCTCGGTTCACGTTTAGGTTCTTTCATCCTTCCGACAGCAGATGATGTCGCTGATCTAAGAGTTGACTGCCTTAGACTAGTATTTTCCGGAACACATAGCTCAGAGATATAGGGTGGGGCCATTTCGTTGATAACTTTGAACACCATCCAACACAACTTGTACTGGATCCTCTCAGGGCACTTCAGCCAGTGAAGATTTCGGAGATGTTCCGAAATGTGCGAAAACTTAGGTACCCCAGTGATTAGCCTTGCTGCGGCGTTGAACACTGATTGCAGTTTATCAGTTTGGTATTTAGGAAGACCTGCGTAAATCCCATTACAGTAATCAAGACATGATACAATATATTAAATTTCACACATTATTTCAAATATAATATGTTTTTTCATGTATTACATTATTTAAAATAAATTATGTCTTCATAATAAATACAATATTAACACCTTTATCTTAATTTAATATTGAAAGTTTTTGCTTCGATATCATTTTATTGTCTACGAAAGTCACCCATGGTATTATGATCAACGACAAAAGAATGTTTGGAAACAGTCTAAAAGAGCGTTGCTCACCAAAACACTTGACTGGTCGGTCCTCGAATCCATCGAAAATTTGGACGGAACGACCGATACTGTTTCCTTTTATTTAGTTTTGTCTTACAATTCACAACATTTCCCTTTACAGGTGCCGTAGTCCTACTGTCATCAAGATTTCTTTTGTGGTATAAACTTTAAGATTATTTAATGAACAGTTGCTTTGCCTTGAAAGATTCCCTTTCTCAATATCGTCCACTATACGGGGTGACCTTGCATCGCATCCTTCTAGATATCCTCGTTCCTCACCCGGTCATGTGCTTACTTCTCGCCGCGCCACACGCATTCTTCTTCGAACGATTCAATCCATTCTTTCCAGCGACGTTACGGTATTCATACCTCGCTGACTGACTACTACAACTTGTCTCAATTGGAATTACTGCTCAAATCGTTCATGTCTCGAGAACTACAATTAGTCGACGCATCTATATATACCGTTTTTTATTCCATTTCTTTCAGCTGACGTATATTAATACCTAATATAATGGATATCTTTATTGTCGGCAAATTACCGGTATTAAATGGAAAGCGCGTTAACTCTTTTGATGTTTTTCGGTTATCTTGTAAGATTGGACAAGCGTACTTGTTAGTTAGAAGACGATCTGTGAAATCATTGCAAGAAGTCGATATTCTACGTATTTCAAGCTTCCTCAATTTTTCAATTATAATCCTTCACTTAACTACAACGTAATCATAATTTTGTGCCTACATAGGATCTTCTTTGTCTTTTTTCATACGTTGCAGCTTCTAACATGTTTGAACCCTTTGCCGGCCAGCGACATCTGTAAATTCCATTTTTAGTAATATTTTGCAAAGAGTTTTTAAGGTTATTTAATTGTGGTCTTAATCTAAAGTTATCGGTTGACTAAATAAACAGCATTTTTGTTTATTTCGTCAATTATAATATAAATAATATTGCATTATAATGTGGATTGTGTTTAATGTAGTGTCAAGTCAAAATTACGTAAATATGATCTATTCAGCAAATCGACAATCAACCATTTATAAATTATCATTATTGTTATTATTATAATTTCTTCAATCGATTGGTATTCACTTTGGCGTAAATGTATTCAAAAATATATGTAAGTATATTTTCTATATTCATTTAGTGTTATTATTCTTTGAGTTAAAGTTTCTCAAAAGGTGCATACTATTATTACTTATGGTTTACTATGAATATAATATATAATTATATACGGAAAAGTTAATTCTTGTTTTTATGTAACGAGTGTCGGGATATTATAAAGTTGGAAAAAATTATGAAAGTGATTCATTTTTACGTTTTGGCACACTGAAAAAACAATAGTAACGAGATGCCGACATTTTGCAAAGTGTCCATCAATTAAAAACAGTTATATTTATATTTAAAACGCCTCAAATTTGACGGTCCAGTGATATGGGCTTTGGAAAATCAATTATTTAACAAGTATTTTATCTATGAAAAAATAACTTTAAAAAAAACTGTTACATAAGCTAGAATTATTATTATTCAATATTGATTTAAAGGTGTACTCGGGTTCCTTATTACTGTGGTAGGTACTTGCATGTTGCCCTCCCTGCTATTTGGAAACTGTCTGAAGAGCTTGAGAAATATTTCCTTAATGTTCACCTCAAGACTAAAATAGTGTAGCCTGTTTTTGACAAGGACATCCGAACAGGGGAGCCACGATACTCGTTCATACTTTCATGACAAGGAATTATTCTTCTCCATTTCACAAGGATTTATTATACACAATATCTTTATACATAACATGCTTGTATTTATTATTATTTTTGTTATTATACCCATGCGGTTTGTTGTATGGTAATTATTGAAGGTTAGTTCTTCATGAATTATTTATCTACGATTTCCTACATGGATAACTATTACCTGGGTACTGTACTAACCACGGTGAGTTGACCTAGGCAAACGTACAAATTCCGCACTAAGAGCTGTATGCTTCTCGAGTGAGAATATCAGATGCATGATTGCGGAAAATACTAACAGGTTCATTATGAAAATATATGTAATAATTATTCATGTATAATAACTATGTCCATTATAAAGGATTCATTTCAGAACCAACTAATTAATACATTTACTTTTGGTTGTAAATCTTGGACTTTATGAATGTATCGAATGATCACGAAAATCTTGCCGCAGGTGGGGGTGGCTGTTAAATGAAAACACTATCGCTGTTAACACTTGTATATATTTTTGACTATTAATACAAATAATAATGTTTTAACGGGGCTTGAATCTCTCTACATTAAGTTGATAGAGGCTGTTGATTACTGCGAATTTCGTGAGAAAAGAATAATGGATTATGCAGTTGATGTTAATTATAACTTTGACATTTTAACCGTCAGAGTGCGGTGCGACGAATATTGCGGCGAAGCGCTTAGGCGCTGCTTTCTTCAATATGCGTTTGTTGATCCTTACAAGAGCACGTGTTGCATTTGAGAGCGGTGTATTGCAGTTGGCGTATATTTTGTAAACTATATATATTGTTTGTCCCATTATAATAAATTAAAACGATATATTTCACCATGTCGGATCTTAGTTCTATCGCGGACGATGTATCAAAGGACGGCGACAATACGTATGATGAACCCTTCGATCTGATAAATGAAGACAGTGATGACAGAAGTGCGATTATTGGCCATCGCAATAATAGAATGCGGATAGAAAGTGAATTTGCCTCATATGCGCCCGCTGTAAGACGGGACTACATGACCTTTGCACGGGAAAACACAATTGTGAAGCGACATAATTTAAAAAAAAAAAAATCTCTATGTACTCGTATTTAATGGTTTAATAATACACTCACATATTCACCGCTTCTCAGTATGTTCACATTATCAAAACAATATAACACGTTTAAATAAATCAATTAAGAAAACTTTATCTGTTAAATACGAGGAAACACATTATAAATGTAAAAACCTCACATGATAGAGTATTTTAATTACTTTCTAACTAAATCGGTTTTACCGATAATAAATCATTATTTTTATAAACCCGTCCCAATTAGAATGGGGTGGGAGTCAGTAAAATCATATAAATAAGTGGTCACAATGTGGATTAACCGCAGTTTGAAAATGGCTTTGAACGCCGAAACAGCTGTTACAATAATAAAAACTAAGATTACTTAATGATAGCATTATTAAATTTGATTTACATTAAATTTTTAAAAATCATATGTAAGTCACCTAATATTTATTTTTTGAATTTTCGAATTCTATAATTTATTAAGAATATATTTCACAGAAAATCTATTAAAATGTATGAAGAAAAAAAAACGATTCGTACAACTCGGGCCGCTATAGGGCGCTAATGTAGCATGTTGCCATCTCAATTTATGGTCGATGTCTGGAGCTGCGCGTATTATCATATTCCTACGGTATTTGCGCAAAGTAATAAAATTACTAGCCATTTCACATAACCCGTAGGAAGCGAGGATAAAATCCCTCACAACTCCTTCTTAACACACACTCTTTGTTGCATTCACGTATTTTTAATTCTTGACAAGACAAGACCTAATAACATTTTTTTATGGATTTTGTTCTCTTTACATTTGCAAAGAAGTTTTTTTTTTCAATTCGTTTTTTTGTGAATTGATTTATTCTTATCGAAAGGAGTATAATAAATCACATCCTTATCTAATACACGCATGGCTATGTTCTTGGAAGTAAAGTACGTTGTAACGTTAAACATCGCCATTTTGTCTCTGGGTTTCTTTTTTAATAATGGAGTTGTATGGCGGACTGCATTGAAGTCTGATTAATGGTTTAATCAAGATTTTATCAAAAGGTGTAAAGCAATATCGCTATAAAGGCTTTATTGAAAATAAACATCATTTATCATCAGCAATAAGTAATGATGGTATTTACCTGGCTATTTTTACAACGCCATTTATGTGTAAAATCTTCTGAAGGGCGCTTTACAAGCTTGATTATAGCTTGAATCTGGAAAGAGTAAATTTTATTGAATTTAAATCTTTTTAGTTCCGCCATGCTGCCATGGAATTCTCATTTTAATAACACTTGAAACTGTTAAACAATTTATCATGTTCATGATTTCGTTTGTAATTAAGCCACGGCTGGGTAATTATTTCGTGTGGCAGATTGTTACAACACTTTAGTAATTCGGTGTCATATATTTTAACATTATTTACGTAATTTTCTTAAAAATGTTTTTTGTAAAATATAACAACAAATATGGTCCAAAAAAATGAGAAAACTATTATTTCCAAGCTTATGATGAAATTAACACAGCGAACTGAAAATGATTGCGTTGACTTGAAAATTCGACGCAAAGAAGGCCATTTAAATTTAATTTTATGAAGTTCGTGAGCTTTTTCTACTTTACACACTCTGGTTTCTATTTTATTTTATAATGCTATTTATTTATTTGTTTTATTGTGAAATACATAGTATCCAACATTTCACAGAAGTAACAGATCAACAAATTATGTTTTTATTTTTATTTTTTATGCACAAGTAACACAAGAGTCCCAGCTGCTTCCAACTGTCTGAACCCACCGAGACTATGGCATCCCCAATTGGGGTATGTTGTGAGGCTGAAGCTATTGAACAGGGAAGGATATGGAGAGAGGAAGGTGGGGAACTACCTGGCTATTTAGATCTGGTCGTCAAACACGGCTAAAGCCATTTCAAGCAACGTTTCGATTCTGAATGGTGGTCTTTCACCAGGGCGATACTGACAGTATCTACCACCCTGGAACGTGCCGCAAGTATACTACGTTTTATTTTAAAATATTCCACATTATTTTTATTATTTTAAAATCAAACAAAATATACTTACGCATTCCGGTATTTGAACCCGCGACTTTCGGCTTCGTAGCCAAGGATAGTAACCACCCAACCACGGACGCCGTCTTATGTATATTTTTTTCTATCATTAAATATAACATTAACAAATCTCATTTGAAATATGAAACAGAAAAAGACAAAGAATATAAATGGGGAACGGTCGCAACTTGAAATTGAACCCATGGCTTTTGTCTTACCAGGACAATACTCTACCTCTAAGCTAATAAGACCTAATTATATTCGTCATTTTTGTCGATATCACTTTTCAATTTAATAATTACCAATATCATCCACAATTCTTTTTTTTTATTATCTGATATATTCAGGTAGAACTTTGCAATTATACACAAAGATAGCCGCCAAAAAGATGAGAATTTATTGTGGATAATATTGGTAATTCTTAAATTGAGTTACGATGTCGTTAAAAATGACGGTAAATAATCAGGTGCCATTAGCTCAGTGGTAGTATTGTCCCGTATAGACAGAGGTCCCGGCTCGACTCCCAGATGCGACCGTTACCTTTTTTCTGTGTTTCTGTTTCATATTTCATTAGAGATTTAAAAAAATATTATTTTCAATGATTAAATAATACAATGAGGTTTATAAGCTCCAATAAGTTATTCCAATAATTTTTATTTTTTTAATGAAATGTGTTCTCACTGGGATTTTTCGTACCGAGAAGAATAAATTTTATAATAATTGTAATTGGATATTTTGTATAGCGCCGTTCACGAATAATCACCTCCAGGCTTATATTATTTAGAATATTTTGTTTCGATTTGTATTTTTTTTAATTTACCATTTCATGCCCCCTTGTGTCCCCTAGATTCGTTTTTCATCGATGATTTGTATGTAGTGGTGTTTATGGGATGTTATATAGAAAGGTGGAAATCTGATGTAAAGTTTTATGCCGATGTAAACGAAATTTCTCTCTCCTAATGTAATTTGGACAAGCGAAGCAACAATGCTTTGTGGTACCTATGATAATAAAACAATATATATACAATAAAACGCCTAGATAATAAAACATCCGTACTTAACCACTGGTAACATAAGAAACTTTGTTGGCTTACCTTTTGTTAAACTTTCTTTCATATAAATCTCTATTAAAAGCTGTTTGTTTGTTACAAATAAATAAATAAATAATAATTTACTACATTTTCACATCGTCTTCGCCTATGTTATTTCTTTTCATTATATGATTCTCGTAACCCGATGATGCAAGTTGCCAACAGTTCCAACATTCAGCCACAATGATCGAGACAATTTAGCCATTCCGAGAAGAGCCGACATCCGCGATCCGCGATCAATCCAATTCGAGATGGAAGCCGCGCCATCATCAACTCTCTCCGCGGCCGTTACTGGCCGGATCGAATTTTCCTTTCTCTCTCCGCGGAGTCATTAAGCATTAAACGTCGATGTCTAGTGCGTTTATACTGTCCATCTAATTTGTACGTTACTATTATTTCGCCTTCACCTTTCTGCACGAAAGGATTTCTTGCGTTCGTGCCAATTAACAAATTGCTAGCTTTACCGCGTTGGATTTATGCCATCAACAAATTTATTATAACAAAGTTATTGCCTAGGTTCAGGTATTTCCTATTGAGGTTTTGTTTGTTTTACTTTTGTATTTCCAACTCTGCTCAGAGTCAGTGAAACGATGGCATTATTGTATGTGGAATGTTGTGAAGCTGAAGGAACTATGGGAGGGGAAGAAGACGACTGGGAAGTACTGGGCTATTCAAATTTGGTTTAATTCTCTAAATATGTTGTTAAAGCCATTTCAAGCAACGTTTTATCCTCATATGGTGGAGAGGTCAAAGTGGGAAGCTGAGGTTATTCTTCCAGTCGAGGGCATCGGGCGTCACTTGGTTCAGCACAGATGTACCATAGGGAAACTGATGAAGGAAACATACTTCTACGATGTGTTCTGTTGTCTGAATGTGTTCACATTCATACAATTAAGAATCCGTCAGCCTCAATTTTTGCGCCGTATGTACACAGCGTTTAATAGTTGGGTCCACAACAGTGTGCTTGTTTTTCACGTCCTCGATCTAAAGTAGAATATTTTTAGGGGGATACAAAAAGTATCTTCCACACTGGAATAATTATTGAATGTATTTTGTCGTATGTGAATATAACCCATTCATAATTTGCCCACCCTAGACAAAAAGCTAACTGTTTTGCCACAATGGCCTTAAAGTGGGTATTAATAATTGATGGAATTTTTATACATTTATCTTTTAGTGCGTTTTATCTATTTTTTATTTTCCATTATAATGTTGTCTTTACCATGGAAACGTTAGATCAGGAACATTTTGATATTTCATTGCATTGTTATGCATTTATTATCAAGAGATTTTCGTTAAACAATGAATAACCTTATAAAATTTTAGGTTTATCGAATTGAATGCATTTTTGTGCCACCGCGAGATAATAATACTTGCAGCCTTACTACAACAACTTTAGCCTTTCCGAGTGACGCGAATTCTGTTGCCGGTTCGGTATTGAAACGAAACGCGAACTCGCCGAGGTCATATTTCAAATACCTGACTTTCCCTTTATTACCAAGTCGCTGCGAGTGCTAGATGTGATACTTAACACCTATTCTGTCTACTTGGCTATAACTTGAACATATCTCATCTTTTTAGAATTGTAAACCATAAATAGTAACGCACGATATTTACGTGAAAGATGTTTTCGTTTAAAATTGCGTAGATACCAAAATAATTTACTTAATCTTTCAATAGTCTTGTCCAGATTTATAGTATTTTATTGGTTTAAATACTAAAGGAGATTAACTCACATTTATAAATTTTAAGAGAAGATTAAAAGGGTTATAGAAGCAAACACGATTTCCATCAACCTCAATTATTTATTTATTACATTGTATGCATATATTGTATGGGCTTTTACATATTTTGTTATAAAATTTTAAATTACAATAGTGGCACAGGTGCAAAACACATCACAGTAGGTATATAGGTAAAATGGATGGTAAAATCTTCACGAAATACAACTAAATATTTAATTTGTCTCACAAACATTCAGCAATAATATCTTGTAAGTATCATTCGAAATAATTACCAACAGAGGCGAACATACAAAACACACCTCACATTCACTGATACTCTATTATCATTGAATGATACGAAAAATAGTTTTCTTTCATTAAACATTCTGTTGATGTTGTTTTCTTGAACATTGTGTCGAATAGTTAATATTTTTGTGAAGGTATCAAATATATATTACGTGGTTAAATTCTGATGTCCTCAGTTTCTTTTTTGTAGATCCTTGTCTTTGCTTTTATATTCCCGGCATAATATAATTATAACATTTTATTTATTTCATTTGACAGTTGAATAATGCAATTGCTGTTACTCCGTTGTAAACTAATATAAAATATTTTAATCCGTGCATTGTATAGGTATTGATGTTTAAAGCTATGTGTCCCGGGTCATTTAATCATTCTGTAAAATGCCAATGTGCATTTTTAATTATTTCTAGAAGCTAAACGTCCCCCTCGATTCGACTTATTAAACGAACTATACACAATAATATAGATATAAATATTTGAACATAATAATTTTTATTTTTTTTATTTTGAGGAAAATAAATTTAATGATTTTTTATTTTAGTTTTTATTATTGTGTCTTGTTATTTATTGTGTCTTGTTATTTATTGTGTGTTTCGGCCTTCAAAACCATTTTCAAACTGTGGTTAGGCCACATTGAGACGACTTCCTAATATGATTTTGTTTACGCCCACGTAATTTTAATTGTTATTAAATTGTTTATTAATATTTTCGGTAATGACCGATTTACTCGGAAATAATTGTGATAATTAAAATTCTCTATTCTGAGGTACTTACAGTTGAAATCTGTTAACTCCGCTTTTTGGTGGCAGGTTTTTCTTAATTGTTTTATAATGACGTTAATGCTATAAAGGCAATCAATTTAAATTTTTGGTATATCCGTGAATTATTTTAAAGAATTATATATTTTTTTATTTTGTGAAAATACTAAGAAGCGGTGAATCGATTATTTTTTCTTATCTTATTTATTTACTTTACATTGGGATCATTCGTTCGTTTTTTGATCTCTACTTACTCCAAAGAAACTGTCTTGGATTAAATTTACTAGGCACGAACATTTTTAAATTTATTCTCTTTAAGTAAATAAATTGAATAAAATTGAGTTTTTCCGATTACTCACAATAACAATTAATAATATAAATTTATCGACTTATTACACACCTTTGCCTGGGCATGTTTTTATTAAATCATTATTTTTAGTGTTATTTTAGCTCAATCTACGGGTTTTCCTAGCCATTACCGTTCCCTTTTCGCTATTTCTGTTTTTCACCCAAAGGGAAAATATCGAACCGAATAAACTTTATTCCAGCAACACGAAATGCGTATGAAACCCTCGTGTAATATGTACGAAATCTGTTTTTCATCTATTACTCAGGTAAGCCAAAGTCTGAAGGGTTTATTCCTTTGTTAATTTAAATCTACTGGCAAAAACAAGCATTAGTCGTCCTCTTGAAATTCACTTCGCACTTTGAGGTATAAATGTTTTTACACGAAAATTACGTACCTACGTAGAAAATGAATTCAGTTGTTTTTAATGCTTTGCCACTGAGTGTTTATATTAAATCGGAATAACACCAACTATGGCGATTCTTAATCACAATTTCTTTGTATTTTTTCCCTTTATGTCAAGTTTTTACTATTCGCTCTTGTACTCGTATGTAGATATATTCTGTATAATATTAACGGTCGTGTTTGGGGATAAACTGATGTGCGAAACGGTATGTTTTTTCTTTTCTTTCTTTTTTTTTAAAGTTAAGAATAACGTGACAATATTTGAAACCTACTACCATCACAGTAAGCGGAAGATATTGTTTGTGTCGTAATGGGGGACCTAGCCAGCCGGGGAATTGAACTCACGACGCCTGTGTGAGACCCAAACACGATGCCAACTCAATGAACATGAATAACCAAATATGCTGTTATCAGGTTATTTCCGAACACCACCGGTATGATAAATATACACATGACAATTTTATTATTTGTCTTAATTTCCATGGAAATTTTCAAGGAAACATATCGCCTTAAAGAACTTTAAAAATAATCAAAATTTGAAGCACCGTCAGAATCTTTTCGCTTTATTTTTCTTCTGATAATCAGTAATAAGATACGTTTTTTCCAATTCTTGTTAATGCTGAAAGTAGGCGTGTTGTGATTCTTTTCCTCGTCCAAAAATGTCAATAAAGAATAATTCAGTTTAGGATTCCGATCACGGGAAATTATCGAATATTCACTCTCAATCAAATTCCTATTGCGTCAAAATTTTAAGAGGCTTTCATTACAGTTTGGGAGCAGGGCTGGCTACTGTGCGTATCCAACCTTAAAATTATCGATTTTACAGCTTTTGAATTTAATAGGACTTATTCGAAAGATGAGAAATTATATAACAAGAAGAATTTTTGCCTCCATTGAAAATAAGCTCGCCTTTTATATGATATTATTATTTAATTGTATATTATAGTGTTAATAAATAAATTGTTACCACCCTGTCGGGCGAACGACAGTTAAACACAGTTTTTTCATGTTTAAGCAAATAATATGGCGTCTTATCCTATTTTATAACAGTTAGATGGATATATCTCATGGTTGACCTGTAAATTCTAACACTGCAAATTTCTTCACGTCAGAGCTGACCGTAGCTGAGACGTAAACAGATTACCTCGAACGACCATGATAAGCGGAAGAAAATGATGACGACAAACAGAATTTCTATGGTTGAGATTACTGAACCTGATTAAACACTATAACACAACGTTACATTCAGTGGAACTTTACACGTTTTGAAGCTGTGCAAATTTCACGATGTCAGAGCTCATGTTTCTATAGTGTCACCCAAACAGATTATGTGCGCTGTAGTTAATATTTTTTTGAACAGCTTTTACGCTGTTTGTTTTTGTCTCCTTGAAAAATTATCTCTATTTATTTCCGTCAAAATTTCACACTCTCACGTAGATTCCCGCTTAGAGCCCCACGTCTACTTAACGTTACGTCACGTCCTTCCCACGTAGGAGATGGGTGTACGGTGTACAGGTACCTACGGGTGAGGTTCACGATAAAGGCAGAGTTCACACAAGTTTACGCTTCCCCTCCGCGGTAGGCAGTGGCCCTACCCTCTGCTTAGTTGACAGCGCTCACTTATGCAAATAACTTACCGGGAAAATAAATACCGCCTGAGTGGGCGCCATGCAAATAACGTATACTAGGCAAACCCTCCTCAAAAAGAATCAAAAGAATTGATTGTTTTTATAGATTTTGAAATAATGTATTATGTACTTATTACTATTTCACAGTTGTTCTTATTTATTGAGATTTTAAATGAATTTCGCCATGACTGGTACAGCTGTTTCTCTTGAGGCATTTTCGAGCTAATTTTGTTTGCGCAGTTTGATGTTAAAGTTGTGAGTTTTCATTTAAATGTATGATTATATCCTTCGAAGTAGACATGTGCAAACATAAATATACCGGGAAGATTCTGCTTACAAAGTGTTTATTTTTCTGAATATAGGATCTACAATGTTCAGTTTAAACTTCAAGGCCTTGCGTACTCGATTTTGTTCATTTTCCGGAGGTGCATTTCCAAAAACGATGGAGAAAAGAGACGCATATATTGGCAAAAAAATAAATTACTTACTCAATATTTACTCAATTTCTTAACTACATAACAAAAAAATTACCAAAGTATTGAAAAAAATGGCGAAGTTATTAAAACAAGGTAAGAAAATTGTTTTTTTTTCCTGAAGCACGCGTTGGTGGTGATAGACTTTGTCGTCGATCTGAGTGTCTGGGAAAAGAAATTGACATATTTATAATTAGCTAATAGATGTCCCTTGTTTTTTTCTTCTTCTTTACTTTCATGTACTATTCTTTAAAGACCACCGTGTCAAACTTCTCCCCCTTTCAACTCATCTTCTAATGCTGTCTTTTTTTCACATGAGATTATGTTGTATTCTCGAGTATATCCAAAGGAATTAAATACGCCTCAGAAATATTTCTTCATTTGGATATATGTAATTATTTAATCTGTCGGGTCAATCTTACGAGTTCTATGTCATCGGTTTCTACTGAGCTAATAACCATTTCGCTTAGCAACAGTCTCAAGGACACTCTGATTCTGTCTCTAAAACAAATGTCTAATTTTATAAAATATACTGTTTCAATGTAAAATTCAATGTTAATTAAGTAAATACAATTTTACATTGATTAATAAGTACCTACCCATCGATAAATAAACGTTCGTTTTTCGTCTCCGCCTAAAGTATTTTTCAAGTTCGGAGTAAGATGGTTAAGATCTGTGTATTTTGGGTTTTTATTTATTTAGTCGCTAACGGCCTCTTTTGCCATCAGCCCCGGTGTTACCGAATCGACTTAGCATTTTCTGCGCTTGGAAGTACAATATTTTTGCGTGGATTAACTTCCTTGTTGCTAAAATCTCCTGCTTTATGGCGGGCTCTAGATTGTTCGTGCTCCCGACCCAACATTTTGGCTGTCGATGTTCTAAGAAGATTAAATGGTTTGAAGACGTGTCATTAAGAACTTTTGAAAAACTTATTTTGTTGAATTTGAATTATTCTAATGCCCTAAAGTGTCATTGAAAAGCAAAAAGAAATACATTGTTGACGCACATATGAAAGGAAATAACAATATTCAAACAGTGCGGAAACTGAAACGTTCCCGATTGATAATTCTTCTGGGCAAAAGGAAATCGCCGGATTAACTAACTAACCGTCACGCCGTTTCTCTGCAGGGGTATGCAGAGAGCACGGACCGCCAAACAACACACATTCCTTACTTCATTCCCATCCATACATAGCGCTCTTGAGATCATAAAACAACCTTGTACAAATCATCAAAATATTATTATTATTAATTATATAAATTAAAAATATACTTTGTATTTACCACTTTAATTAAAATATATAAATATTTCTCAATTTGAGAAATATTTATATATTTTAATTAAAGTGGTAAATACAAAGTATATTTTTAATTTATATAATTAATAATGATGCCACAAAGTTACCAAACATTTGAAGAAATTATTATTATTATTATTATACTCTTCTGTTATTCTGATTTTTGACATCCCCCGACTCAAGTATTTGGTTCAATTGAACGTGCCATGTCTTCCTCGGGCGTCCCCGGCTAATCCTTCCATTCATATTCGCGTCATATATGCTCCTTACACCCCTTTCTTCGTTCATCCGCTCGTCATACCCAAACCATCTAAGCGTCACATTCTTAAACTTATTCATTACGCTCACATCAGCGTTGCCCTGGTTAGCTGGTTTTTACCACAGATACGCCTCCAGGGATCTCATTTCTACTGCATTCACTTTACTTTCATCCTTCCTCTGCCAGTTTGATGCCTCACTGCGATACATGAATGGGCGGATGAATGTTTGCACGAATCATCGCTCTATGTAATATGTTTCGATCTACAATTTGTATGTTAATTCTTTCGTTATTATTGGAACAATGTGTGATTCTTAGTATTCTTACTTCGCCTCTGACCCGTAAGAAGAATGCATGGCAAATGATGGCAATGCTGACATCCAATATTACAGTTCCGGGCCGCAGGTGTTAGTCGATAGACTACTCAGTCATCCACTCAATCCAGTGATCAAATAAAACGGCTGTGTGTAGATTTTGAAGATAAAAATGTCAGTTTGATGTTTGTAGAATTTCTACGATATTATGACAACTGTATTGTTCATGGAATTATGTCTTCTGTGAGGATTGGAAAAAACAAAAGTGAATATAGTTCTTGACTAGAACCATATTGTGGGAAGAGGAGACAGAAGTTATTCTCTTCAGAATTCTTTTTATTTATTTACTCTTCATGAAGAAAACATAATTCATACTTATTATACATATTACATATTTTTATGAGCTGATTTATTGCCTAGTGGGAATTTCTACCAACCCTTATTGGTAAAATGAACATGGTGTTGTAATAATTATTTGCAGCGTTCTCTACATGGTGTGACATTTCGCCCGTAATGTGTGAAAAAGCGTTTATTTGCATAATAATGCAAAGCATTAAAAAATAATTTCTCGGGTAGGAAAGGGATAAAGCAGGGAAGGGAGGAGAAGGAAAGAAATTAAAGACGATGGGAATTAACCATTATTATACCGGTGGGACGAAGAAAATAAATTCTTCACTTTTCCTTGAAAATGGGCTTTGGGGGAGCATTCCGTACGCAGGAGTAGTCACTTACAATAACAAGTGGTAAAAATGACCCGTACTCACCGTCTTCGAATGTTAAACGCGCGTCTGGCGTGTCTCCCAACTGTGCACCGTCGCCACAGAGCAAATAATGCATCGAGATACCCTAAAACAGAAGAAAAAGAAAACAAAATAAGGGGGACGAGGGGCGAGCTAGGGGTGCCACCAATTTTAGCAGAACAGCAAATAAGTAAAAAGGTTCGGCTTGTTTACAAAAACCGAATATTGACTAGTATTTAGTTTGACTCTTTTATAAATGTTTTATAATTTGCTTACCGCAGTCAAAATTACACAAAACGAACTTGGACGGTAGTGGACTCGGCTGTTACCAGTATGGGTGTAAATTCTATTCATTCTGACGTCAGCGACCCTCGCCGAAGGAATAAATGGTCCTGCCTCTTTAAAGCGCCTTAGATTGATATACCGGTAGTATAAACACAGATCTCCTGATGTTTCAAAGATCGCAATCCATAGAGAGTCGGGATTTTAGAGTGGTGTATCTGATTTTTTTCAAATTTTCTTTACGGATGTTGTTTTCCAAGGAGGGTTAATCTCGTAATTATCGATTTTTAATAAACATGACCGCCTATAATGTTTTAATCAATGTAATAAGTAACCATTTCATGTTAGGTTAGCTGTGGTTCCAGAGTCCTTTCGAGGGGCAGATTGATACCGGGGTAGTATGGAGATTGCGAGTGGTTGGGGAAACTTCCGCTTGTCGTGCAACGGACAGAAGGCTTTCGGAGGGTTGAAAGAAACCGGATATTAATTTCGTTCTCAATAATCGAGACTGAAAGTGAATTTTCCTTCCGCTACGCAGATTTTAGTTTTTTTTTCCTTTTAATTTAACTCTCAAATAAGCATGGCACATTTGAAAATGAGGCAGTATTAGATTTTGACATTTCATCATAACGGTCACATTAAAAAATACGCACTTTGCAGGTTGCTAACTCAATAAATACTAAGAATGATTCAATACACGGGGGAACAATCACTTAAGTCAAAAAAGTTTTTTTTTTGTACCAGTGAATATTTTAGTACAAACTGGACACCACGTGAACTACTCATCAAATAAGTGTGAAACGCCGTTAAGAAGTTCATTTTGAGACTGCACTATTTTATTTTATTTATTCTTAAATTTGATTATGAAAACAAAAACATTAGCCACCCATCTCACTAGGACAATCCTGTGTTGAGATGAGCTGCTTTACAATTTAATAATAATCAGTAAATTTCAATAAGCAAACAATAATACATGAAATTTTTTTTTTATTAAATATTAATAAGTACATAATAGTAAATAAATAATAAAGATCACATAATAATAATTAAATAAAATAAAGTAAATATAAATAAAATAAAATAATAATAAAGTAAGTAAATAATGATCAGGAAATAGTAATAAGCATTTAATAATACACATCAAATATTAAGTAATTATTGATAAGTAAATACTACTAAGTATTGTATATAAGAATAAAAATAGGTAAATACTAATAAGTAAATAAAATTATGTAAATAGTAATAAGTACATAATTATAAAAATTAAAGTACGTAAATCACAATATGTAAATAAAAGTAAAAATAGGTAAATAGTAACAGTAATAGTAATAGTACTTAAATAGTAATATGTAAATAAAAATATACAAATAGTAGTATGTAAATAAAAAATATGTAGGTAAAAAAATATATATGTATATATGTAAGTAAATAGTAATAAGTAGTAATAAGTAGGTAATAAATAATAAGTCAATTATAATGATAATATCGAGCACATATAGTTTCAACATTGATTGCAACATTGATTGCGGATAACATGGATAAAGCGATATCACCATTCTCAGCTAGCATAGACTTTTTGGCGATTTTTTTTAATAAATTTAGCATATCTATAGTTTTAATGTTGTCACTAAGCCTTTTATATAACAAAGGAGCTTTACAAGAAAAACTCCTTTGTCCAAATGATGTATTGCATAATATGTTTTGTATTTGGTAAAGGGGAAATAAACACATGAGTCGGGCTTACGTTATAAGGGTTTGTGTATGACTTGTGTGATTGTTCTCCCCTTGGATTTATCTGTTAACTCTATACTAGTAATTAGTAAAATGTATTAGGTTTCAAAAGACAATAATTCTCGGTAAAAATTTTAGGTAAAACATTCAAAATTTCTTTCACTGTTTATCCAAATTGCATCTATTTTAGGTCATTTTGGTACGTATTTCATAGAATTTAAAGATTACAATTTGAGGATTTTCGTCTTTTGAAACCTTATACATTTTCTTAATTATCCGTATAGAATTTACAGATAAATATTTTGTGACATTACTTAAGTTAGCAACCTGCAAATTGATGTTTAGGGCCATTTTTGAGTGCTGACCCATAAGGAAAGAAATGTTTCCGAAAATTCAATTTGTATTTTCTGGAATAATATTGAGGTGGCAAATTGTTTTTTATTGAGTAATTGTTATTTTGTAATAATTTCGTATGCTATGCTATGTTATTTTAGACGAAATATGTGAGAGGGCACAATAGATATATGGACACAGTCCTTATGGGAGCTATGCAGTACGTCTTCCGTAAATTCGTTTTTCTTTTGTTCTTCATAGTTTCCAGTTTTTGTAATTAATCATCTTCTTCATATTCCAGCGATCGGGTGATTGACATTTTGCATTTGATTGTGTTTGAATGAGATTAATTATTCGTAAAGTTCCTTTGTTGCATTGTCGATGGCGTATGACCATTGCATGGTCTGCGTAAACAACATGATCGTTTGAATAAAACACGTACACAATACGCGCATACAAGATTAATGACAATCTTATCCAGCTCGTTAGAGATCGTGTGGGAATGGGCCTCACTTCTTGCTGGCTCTCTTGCTTACGGCCGGTGTAGTAATTATTGTACCCGTAATACACAATGTGACCATGCACTGCACTGTGTACCTGGCTATAGTATACTATAGTACAGTGGCTGAACCAAACCTGCTGCGTCTCACGCTTTCTCTCCCGGTGGAAACAGTCGTCCATACTGCAGATATGGCCGTGTGTTGGTTACCTTGTTGCATATTCTGTTAGACACGTAATTACAAGTTAATTGCTTCCATTGATAAGGAGAATCACATTTAGAAAGGGACTTGTCCGATCTCCGGCATTAATAGAATCGTCAGTGCTTGTTTCTGCAACATCATTGACGAATCGTCACCATTACTCCCTTCACCCGTTCGAATCCCAGCTGCTACCGTTACCTTTTTCTTTTATGTGTCTTTTCGGTTTCGTGTTTCGATTTGGGAGTTGTTAATATTATTTTTAATGGTTGAAAAATATATTTCAATGAGGTTTATAAGAATTCTAAAAAAATGCATTTGTATATGTATATATATTAATCCTAGACATCTAGAAAAGGTCAACAGATGTCCCATATAAATAAATAGGTATATCCGAGACACTATCTACCGATTACAAATAAACTCGGGCAGAATCTTGTACTTATAAAAAGGTAGCAGTCAAAAAATATATGGGAATTAATTGAGAATGATATTGATAGTTCTTGGAAGTCGAAGTATGTTACCGATAAAAATGACGGGATGGATTGGGGTAGCGGTAGCTCAGTTAGCATAGAGCGCAGGTCCCGGATAGACCATTAGGTCCTAGGTTCGAATTCCAGCTGCTACCGTTATCTTTTTCTTTTTTGTATCTTTTCAGTTTAGTGTTTCGATTTGGGAGGGTTTAATATTATCTTTGATAATTAAAAAATATATTACAACGAGGTTTATAATCTTCAATAAGTTATTAAATTTTTTTAAAGTAATAACTGCTTATGAGGTTTGGTTAGGTTAGGTGAGATGAATGTACGTCAGGCCTGGTTTTAACAGCTTGGGTTAGGTTTCTGACGATAAATTTTAACCTAAATTGTATTCTCGTCATCCTGGGTTTGCGTCGATTTTCATCAGTTTGACTATAAAATACTGTACTATTTAAGCAAATTTACCAGAATTGATCAAGTCGCCAAAATACCGATTAGACCCATCGTTAAGTGACACGCCTACGTAAGTTCTGCCATGTACGGAATCGACTTATTTAATCCCATCAATATCATCGAATCAATGTTCAATTGTAGTCCCGATGTCACCAATTTAACGACATTCTGTTTTTGGTTCGGTTCACTATCGCTGCCCGAAACATCGATGATTACCAAACAGTAATTGGTAGTCATCAATCTCCATCTGCGTGTTCTCTTCCTAGTTCTCATTTCCCACAAACTTCGTAAAGTCATCACTTCAGTAAAGATTCTTCTATTTATCACATAATAGGCCATAATGTGTCTGCAGCTTTTCACCGCCAACATCTTGCATTATCGGTTAATTGACAGTCATCCAATACTCTTCCATTTTTAATTGATGATCTTAAAGTCGGCGGGGAACCTACTGTTAATATCCCCGCTTTTAGGTGGATGCCGATGAGGCTTTTTATTATTTCCTTCTTCATCTAATTATGTGCATCCAGTTTGTATTGTATTGGGAGAACAGAAGTTAGTGGATCTGGGGCGCTGCTCGGTGTTCTGTGTTCTGTTCACCCATATCTGTCTATCTGCCACAGCCATTGTGCGTTCCTAAGTGAACCGGCGTGATGGTTTCCCATCTCCCATGTTCGTGAGAAGCGGAACAACGAAGATCCAGCGTAAGTGCCTTTTCCGCATTCTGTTTTTTATCTTCGTATTATCAGTACCATACAAATATGCTCTAATTTTTATGTTAATTTTAACGGCTTTTTGCGATTGTTACATTTTGCACCTGCGAAATTATTTGGCTGACCTTGAAACAAGCGAATCTATTCGCGAACCAAATTTTTCAGACTTCCAGTTAACTCCAATTTTTCACATATTAAATTCACGTAATCATTGTGAATCTCATTAAGAATATCCCTAAAATTCCATTATGATTTAAGATCAGAATATTATTTTTTTAAACTCTTGATGTGTATCTATTTCGTATGTTACCAGACTGAAGATGCCTATAGTATGCTGAAGCCAACCCGGTTAAGAGGATCGGCTGCGCGGCCAGTTTCATACAAACTTATTTTTGGATTTGACTCCAAAATACTCACCTAAACCTAATGATTTTTTTTTTCATCAAAAAGTAGAGTAAATATTATTACCGATGAGAAGTAATTTATTTATTTTTGTTTTACATTATGAAATAGAGGCAATTAAAGGAATTGATTTTTCGCGATTTTAGAGGCACCTTTAACAATTTTAGAAATAATTATTTAGGGGCTAATGGTGAACAAAAAAAATACAATGAAATATAAAATTAAAAGAAACTTTAAAATAAGCATTATGATCGACTTAAAATTAAATAAAAAAACGACTAATATTCGGTGGAACATAAATTTTCCGTATATAATTAAAAATATCGACCCGAAAAAGGTTTTTTTAAAAGATGTTTTGTTTATATACATATTTTATTTTACATAATCATATTTACACATCAAATATGACAATTTAAAAAAAATACCCTTAACCCGCAAAATATTTTTTTAATGGCCTATATTTCATAATTTAAAACAAAAATAAATAAAATGCTTCTAATTCATACTAGATATTTACTATACCTTTGTTTTATAAAAATATCATTCGGTTTGGGTGGGTATTTTGGCCTCAAATCCAAAATTAAGTTTTCTATGAAACAGGCTGCGCAGCCGTTCCTCTTAAAAATAAACTATTGTAAACACATTGCATAGTTCTTCATCATATTAGATATGTTGAAATGCTATTTTGTAACGTTTGCTAAATACACCTTTCAATATAGTCAAATGATATGCAATTTTCTCGTTCAGCTGCTTTCTGAAATTCCTTGTTTGGATAATTACGTTGTGTTTGCCGTCCATTGTGTCCCCTTGAGCAAACTGCGTTTGTTAACTATACGTTGTTGTCAAACTGCGCTACGAACAACGCGCATACTTTGCTTTGTTCGTTTCACGTGTCAAATTCACCTTCGTTCATTTTTCTGAATAGAGAATGCACGGACATGATTGGTTGCCAATACCGGCACCTCAGTGCAAAGTGGTTCTAACCTTTAAATATCTTAATCGGCAGACTGTCGTGTCGGTAACTACCGGTAAACCGGTAGCTCGAGGTGGTATTTTCGATAGCTCGTGTGAGAAAAGACAATTTTCCGTATATTATCTCAGATGTTAAATGTTATTCAATTTTCTAGGCTAGCGTAACAAAATGTTCATTCATAATTTCGCTATATTTACTGTGAAAATCGGTAATATTTATTTTATTAATTTTTATCTTGAATTAAATGTAATTATTTTGATCGTAATTTAGCACATTAGAATCCATTTAATTCCGATTGATCACCTTGTCGCCCCTTGCAGCTCGTAAAAGGATTTAAATTACAATTTTGTCCCCATATTGGGAAAGGCGATCACTGCAAAATGATGTAAAACCTTAGGTTGTTCAAATTATTTACAATAGAACAACCGACAAAATTCTGAATTCTCCAGAAAAATTAATAAACATCAACACATACTTAACCTCTATACAAGAATAATAAATGAAATAAACAAAATCGCAATACTCATTACTAAATGGAACAGTAAAGATCTTCCAAAAAAATAAAAACGACCAATATAAAAGAAGAGTTAATTGTGTTGAAATTTACGAAGGAATAGACGAAATGTGTGAAGTACATTTTTTTAATCTAAGATATATTATGTTTATATTAGAATAAATGTAACAAATGTTCATGTGTTCTATTTTATCTTACATAAATAAACAGATAAAATAAATTTATGTTATTTTATTTTGTATGTTATAATTTTATTTTGGATTATGCATTTCTAATTGTTAATGATGGCCAGTTTCTTTGTTGAGGCCCGCTGCCTCCCCAAGGTATTTCCCCCCTCCCTTAGGTCTGTCCTATTGTCATATTTAAATCATTCATTCATTTTAATAATGACGGTGCACAAACGGGGGAACTACATTGCCACCCGGTTGGGCGAGGTTATGAGGTGGGTCAATGAGGTGGCTGTAGGAAGGGATTTATTAATGCGGGCCTTGAAGTTACCCGGATTAAATGTAGGAGGAAAGACTGATGCCGGTAGCTCGTTTCACATACGATCCGACTTACATAATAACGAGTCGGCGAAACGACCCGTTCTCATAAAGCCAACATAAACTATGAACGCGTGTTCCGCTCGTTTGAAAATTGCCTTGAACGCCGAAACAGCTGTCATAATAATGAAAACTAAAATACTTGCAGAACTTAATAATAACATTATCAAATTTGATTGCATTAAATAAAAAAAACCGGTTAGCAGTTGATCACTATTGAAGACTCTGCTAGCCCTATACAAGTATGCAACTTTCCAGAATAATTTATACCATTTCAGCGCCCGGCAAATAATAGTATGCCCCTACCAGAAGAGTGATCGTCCGCCTGAATGTCTCGTTTAATAAATGACGCTTATTATGGCGGGCTTACGTTTTGCTGTCTCACCGGCATAAGGTTAAATGCCCGCCATTTACAGCGATCTCCAACGTCATTTACCTTATCACTTAAACGGAGCAATCATTGCTACCCGCAGGTGAATGGATTTTCACAAATGAATATTCGGCATTAAGTAGGTACGATATTTTACTTTATTTGCAATGCCGCTGAAGAACGAATCCGCAGGTATTTGATTGTTTTAATGTTTATGACGGGTTTTATTCAGAACAAGAAAACATTCTAAACTTTCAAAAATTCGCACAACGTTCCGGCTACGAATCACACCACCGCGCGCGCCCCACTGACCGCCCTACTATGGCCTGGTATTTCAGTGCTTTTTAGGCTCGCTATCAGAGATATTTTTGTTCGTCAAGTTGCTAGACGTATGCTAGACAGCCTACCAATATAAGCCGAGTGATGATACCATTACGAAAAATTACATACATATCTCTGATAGCGAGCTTAAAAAACAACTGAAATACCGAGCCTATAACGTATTAAAAGCAGGAACTAAGTATGCAAAATGACGCATGTCATATTATAATGTTGACTGTATTCTACACCAAAATGCACAAGTGTGCGCAATGCGCATATAAGGGAATACTCGTTTGTGTTAGTGTCGATAAGGCCTAGCTTTTTGGTATAAATCACCATCAGTGCCATCTTTTCGTACCTCTATTAATTAATACAATTTTGATAAAGAAATATTTATCATATTATGTTGGCTTTCTTTCATGCGGTCTATAAAAATATAAACATTTTATATATTCAGAAATTGTCTTGTAATATGCATATATGAAGCGGTTATTTTGAATATTTGATGTGGCAGGTAATCCCAACCAACATCGGCTAAAGCCAGTAGCTTAGCGATGACTTACCACGTCCGTGGTAAGTTTTTTTTTAATATCAATTATTTCGCTGTTTTTCTTACTACATACCCCGATTAAAACTCTGTACGCTACTGGTTTTATTCATTGTGTTCAGTGCGCGAAGCAATATCATCAATTGTAGCCTTTTCGATTTCTAAATTGAGGAGAGGCCGTATTTATGGGAAGGGTTTCAATTTAATCCTTCCGTGTAGTATGCAAATTTTATTTATACCCATGAATGGGACCACAAATGCAAATCTCGTTTTTCATTTGCCGCTTCGTAACCTTATACCGTGTATTGAAAGATATTATCGATCCGTGTAATTTATTTTTCCTTAATTATTTTGTATCGCTCGTTTCTTTTATTTAACGATCATTTATTGATGTGCGTCTATTTCGCAAATCTTTCTGTTAATGGTTGCAATTTTCTCCGCGTTGAAGATTCTGTCAAATTAACGTTTTTCGTTGAGATTTTTTTTCGCCGGTTGTTGAAGAGAATCGATTGACTGGTTGTTGAATCTACGTCCGCCTTCTGAGCAAACAGGATGCAAGGATGATGACGTGGAAAATTCTGATTGATTTCGCTTTTTTGCAAGGTTTTTACAACGGAGCCTCGATTTTGTTACCTTATCTAATTTCCGTTTATTGAATACGAAGACAACAGACAACCAAAATTCCACTCTTGTTTTCAGCCAAGGGACAGCATGCCTTCGATTTTAAATTATGTTGAGTTGGGTTATTCCTATCGCTTTGGCTGTGAAATTGTCGGTGAAAGTAGCATTTTGTAATTGCGACACGTAATTAGTGTGCCCTGTTTGGCACGTGTAATTTGGCGGCATACCAGCACAGATGACAGGTAGCAGCGGACTATTTATTTTACCGATATTTCAATGAAAAACCCTCTGAAGAATTGTCTTCATGGATATTTTTGGCATTGGTGCACACAGTCTGGAAGCACAACAAACGCTTGCCCAGCACATAACCTGTACACATTAGTGGCGTGCAGTCCATAGAGGCTGAAAAGCTGTGCCAACCTTAATGAGATGGAGGGTAAAAAAAAAGTTTAAAGAAAGCGATGAATTTATGATAAAGGTGTAATTTTTCCATAAATTTGAAGATTTTTTTATGTCACAATCGTTCTACCCTAACGAAATATGAATGCTTTTTTTTGCAACCTGCCCTTGTTCAAAATATAAACTTATAAAGACTTCCTCAATATAGTATTTTTAGCTATATACAATTAATGGTATACATCGCGCAAGTTACTCAAAAATAAACCCCATATCGGCCTATATACTCGTATATCGTACAACTTTTAACACCGTCAAAATATTTTTTTCGGCTCGTTCGATCAACGACTCGTCCCAGGAATAACCTACCAGGTTTTCTGTTTCTTCCCTCCTGCAACATGGGTATCTTCAAGACTACGGTTCACTCATATTTTCTTTTAAAAGATCCCCCGCGCTGCACCCCCAGAGATGACAGAAGTTCTGAGACAAATCACAAGGTTTCCTTTGTTGAGTAATTTTAATAATATTTTATTAAGACAACTGATTCGGCCTTTGACCCCATGCGCCCCATGGAGAATTTATATAATGTGATCCCCCCTTTGCCTTATCGACTCCTCCGCCGTAACGAAGGGCGTCACTCTCACAATGGCACAAATGCGAGTCTCCCCAAATACCAAATTAACAAATTGCAATCAGTATTCAACGCTGCAGCAAGACTTATCACCGGCGTATCTAAATATTCTCACATTTCAGAGCATCTCAAAATCTCCACTGGCTCAAATGTCCTGAAAGAATCCAGTTCAAGCTCTGCTGGATGGTATTTAAGTCACTTAACGGAATGGCTCCGGCTTACTTATCAGAACTGTGTATTCCTGAAAATACCAACTCACGGCAGTCCACCCTTAGGTCAGCAGCGTCATCAGCCATCGGCAGGTTGAAGGAACTAAAGCGCACACCTAATACTAAGTTCGGTGATCGTGCTTTCGGAGTGTCAGGACCTAAAGCCTGGAATGAACTGCCGCATGACTTAAGAATTATCAAAGACTCAACAGAATTCAGAAGTAAACTTAAAACACATCTTTTCAGACAATCGTATCCATAAATTCACCTGTAAATTGCTTAGCTAGGCTGGCCGGTTAGTACTTACCTAAAGTCATAAAATAAAATAAAAATATAATTAAAAATTCACGCATCAGTGCGCAAATGCGTCCACAGCCCGCAACACTGTAAACATCCAAAGTGTAAAATAAAATAAAAAATAAATAAATAAAAACGTTAATATTTATTAAAAGCTTCTTACGCCGAGTAAAGTAATTTTATAGATATTTTCGAGTCCTAAAATTCATTTTATGAATACTTTTCAGTCCTAAAAATTAATACCAATAATTCAATAAATACCAACTCTTCTTGTGCCACCAATCATCTAATAAATGCAACATCAATAGAAAGGGAGAAACAAATAACCATGTAAAACTATCATCTCTATAATTAAATTTTTCTAAAACTGTGTTCATCTGAAGCGACCTGCCAGGTAAGTGTGTTTTTCTGTATCTGTCTGTACATAATTAGTTAAGAAATATTTGTACAGCGCCCTTGAGGTGATTTTTCACAAAAACGGCGCTATACAAGTCATCCAATTATTATTATTATTAATGGCAACACAATCTCGTAGCTTTTCACACGTAAATAGTTTTAACGTTGTTTTGTTCTCTCCTCCGTTCGGCGCGGAGTTAATTAATTTTATAATCGCTGCGTTTTGTTCCCCGGTGAAATTTAATCGATTTCGACCCACAGCCTCCGCCGCGGACCAGAATCCTCAGTGCGAAAATAATAATTATTTCAATTTGTGTGTTTTAATTTACTTGTCATTAATGGTTTACGACGGCAACGCTCTTTATTACGCAGTAATCGGTCGCGGCGCAGTAACACGACTGGCAATACTTAAAGAGCGCTCTCATTGTTGGAGGCGAAGTTAAACATGTAATTATTATTGTATTTTTTATGATTGTACTCGGTGGATATATTCACACGGTTATTCTTGGCTGCGTGTTTGTTATACTATCATTCGGAAAGTGAAAGGCGAGTTTCGGGACGACTGTAGTTATACGGGCAATAACATTACCTCTTTAAATGATCGTAAAGAGTTTGATGTTTGCACGCTGATATTATTTTAATGTTATCTAACTCCTATAATATATATAAAAAAACGAATATTCATCATTCGTTGTACTGTCGAGAAATGTCAACCACGTTGTTTGAGTGAACTTTGCCAAGGATTTAAATATATTTTGGACACCAAATCCAGTTCCTTACTATTTTTATGTCTTACCAAATAGTATAGAGCTAACTAGTATAACATGTATGATATCACGCGGAAAGAGACACAACAGATTGACGGTTTCAACTTTGTCCTGCACGCATTCTTTGCTTCTTTCAAAACCATCCCTGCTTATGGTTTTGTTGGATTTTGCGTGCATTAAAAAAGTGTTTAATCTTGATAATGCTGCAAAGCTGGAAGTTCACATACATCCATATATGTATATACCCTACACACAGCATCCCCAAAGATAACATAGGCCTCCTGTATAAGTAACTGTAACTGCCTCCGGTAACTGTAAAAGATAAAAATAAATAGAATTTTCCATGTAATGTAATGCGGTGTGAAGCTAGTTCCGTGTGCCGTTGGATGTTGTTATAGTACAAATGCAAACCTTTATAAAATTGGCAATACATTCATATTTATAAATTGTGGCAATACTGACATAGGTTACCCTCAAAGTTCGGCATGCTACGAATTAAATCGAACAGTATTTATTTTCAATTTACGAGTCTGTTACAATGATTGCATAGCGTTTTGTGTAAATACGAGCTAAATTTACCAATTACGTGTAATTCTGAGGGAACCCGCAGTCATCGTGCCGTAAGTGGCTTACCCAATAGTAGAAAATCATATCTTGTGTACTATTTTACCCATCCCGCTTACGCAACCCGCAGCCGCAGCCGCCGAGTTCACACTCTTGCGAAACTCCGTCTGCAATTTGTTCACTAAATCCGATTTTAATTCTCCGATAGACACTACTTCCTAGTTGCGCGAAACTTGCGCCAACAGCCGAATTAAATATAAATTATTACAATTGCGCTGCATTGCGCGCGGTTTTGAGTTATATGGTGTTCGCTTCTAGTGCTTACGTGACTCCCAATGTCAAAAATAGGAATGTTACATTTCGATGAAAGTCTGTAGTTCCCAAAGTAGGCTCATATCACCCGTCTAGGGGCGCTGATGACGTCTAGAACATTTTAATACAGTATGGAGAGTTATTAGCCTTAGCCGTGTTTGGTGACCAGATCTGAGTACCCAGGTACTTCCTCACCTTCCTCTTCCCCATATCCTTCCCCTCCTCACTACCTTCAGCCTCACAACATATTCCAATTGGGATGCCATAGCCTCACTGGCTCCAGACGGTTAGGTGCAACTGGGACTCTTGCATGCTCACATAAAAATAAACACGAAAGCCGACAAGGGCAGTAAGAAGGTGTTGAAAAGAATTGGCGTATGTATATATATATATATATATATATATATTGTTGCAAACCGTTCTTTTTTTAAATGCATATTGTACAACCTGTCATATATATACTACATACATCAAGATGCAGGTTTTCAAGATGTCAACCAAATCCGTTTTTTTTTTTTTACCTTTATGTTCATTTTATTTCAATAAATAGCCTTATTTCCAAGGTGTTTTCTTAATAAAATCTATTGTCTATGTGTTTATTTGCCTTTAAAAGAACGATTTTTCTGCCCGGTGAAAAAGATCATCGAAAGGGGCGCAATGAGCCAAAAGTTTGGGAAATTCTAATTTGAGGAACGATTCGCGGTCTAAAGCTGGCGCAAACAAAAGTAGCTTTTTTGTATTAAAAGTTTAAAAATTTGTTTTTAACCTTAAAATTTCATCACATCGACCGTCCGTTAGTTTTCTTAGTTCCAGCAGAAATTATTACCGCGGTGCAATTGCGAATTGCCAAATAGAAGATGATTTATCATTTTGAAATAATTAGCTTTCTCAAAATCACTTCAATCAGCAGCAGTGATTCTTTGTTGTAACTTGACATGTTGTTTTGAAACGAATGTGTTACATTTTCAAGTTCTTTTGAAACGCATTCCCAGAAGACGTGATTATCTTCAACTTACCGGATGTTCATTTAATTACTTGTGTTAGGCTTGTTGCGAATTCGGCAGGTGTTTGGTACTTCTGAATTAAGGCTGATTTAAGATCTGTGCCTGTAGAAGGTACGCTGTACTCGTATTTTAAGAGCCTTAATTGATGGAATGAAACTGACGCGTTGAATAAATAATCGTTGTATGAATAGATCGATTTTATAGTGTCGCAACGATAGTGATTGTGATGTATCATAGCCCCAGAATGGTAGTGGTAGTACAACTCTTGGTATCTTCCTGACGAAAGACTGTTTTCCAAAATCGAAACGTTAACCATCATGACATGAAGTCTCACTGAGATCATCGTCTCTACCAATTAAGCCCTAATTATGTTCGGCCGTTTTTATCGATCTCATATTCCCAATTTGAATTACTAACAATACTCTCAATGAATTCCCCTCTTTTTGGATGCAATCTTTTTGGTACAATTTTAAAGTTCTACCCGAATATATTCGTAATCTAGATGTTGTTTCGGATATACCTATCCGATTTTATTTATATGGGACATCTATTGACTTTTCGTATTTTTAATTGGACTTAATTTTAATGTGTATTTTTTTTCTTTTTGCAGGTAAGGCCCTCTATAATAAATTGACTTTACTTCGAATAATGACACACGTGGTAAGTTCCTTATAAAACATTATTTTCGTTGAGTTTTATTTCTCGGTAATCTACATGAGAGCTGCTATGGTCATAATAAAAACATATTTCTAATATGTGTTCAGAGTACAGGGTGTCCGGGGGTAAAGTGCAGTAACTTCGGGAGGTTATTGTACATGACGGTAGAAGTAGAAAAGATGCGATATCCTTTTTTTTCTTTTTTTCCATACAAACAATTTTCCCTTTTTTTTCCTTGATAACTCTATTTTGGATTTTCGAAAACGTTGGAAATTTTAAAAACGTCATTTATATTTTTTGGTACTATTTATTTATTATTTAGCTTTTTTAAATAAACATTGCATCCCTGTTATCCTCTGTCGATAAATGTAAATACAAAATCATAACTAATTTTCTATGGGTTCACACCGTCAGATTCCTACTCACCTTTTCCTTCTCAGAACATCCTCTCCTTCTTATAATATAAACTATCCTCCTCACAGCATTCCCGAAGATGACGCATCATATGGGCCTCCTGTGTGGAGTGAATGTAAAAAAAAACTGAATCGTAAGATTTCCGAAACAAAAGTATATTATTTATTTCTAATTTTCAAACTGTCAATTCATGGTGGAATTCTATTTTAAAATTATTTTTTTAATTTTTTAATCATTGAAGAAGATAATATTAACACATCCCAAATGAACCACGAAACCGAAAAAACAACACAAATTAAAAAGATTTCAGTCGCATCTGGGACTCGAACCCAGGACCTCTACCTATCCGGGGTAACCGCTTAACCAACTTAGCTAATGAGACAATTTCAATTTACGCCACTTACACCGATATCATACTTCAAGTTCAAGACTTGTTAATATTATCCTCCATTTTATAAATCCCATATTATTGGCTGCTATCCTTATGATGATTGCAAAGTTTCACCCAGAACTCAATTGCAATCGGAATAGAGTCTCGGGTATACCTACCCGATTTTTATTTATATGAGACATCTATTGACTTATTTTACAACTCTGGAAATAAATATTCCATTTATTTTTTATAACTTATTTAAGTTTTGTAAACCTCATTGCAATATTTTAATCATTGAAGAAGATAATATTAACACATCCCAAATGAACCACTAAACCGAAAAAACAACAGAAATTAAAAAGATTTCAGTCGCATCTGGGACTCGAACCCAGGACCAAATTAATTTTATTTTTTATTAAAAAACCTTTGTAACTTTTTACAAAAGATTTTAATGAGTGGAACAAAATTGCAAAGGTTTTTTAATAAATAAAAAAAATCATTTTAAAAGTATATTAGTTTTTACTTCTGAACTAATACGTTGACATCTTGCATTTTGTATATTTTATATTGTGTAGTGTACTTTTAATTACTATTAAGTAAGTGTTACCCCACACCGTGATGTATGATTATTTTGTGGCGTCATTATTAATAAAACAATAAGTATTTTCTATACACCACTGCACTGCTTAATATCTAAATATCAACGCATTTGGCAAGCGAAGCTTCCCTCATCAGGATACACCGTACCATATACTAAAAATTAATGACATGTATTGTAGAATATGATATAATTCTATACTCGTCATTAATTTTTGTAAGTAGTTAATTTTACTCTGTATCCTGATGAGGGAACGAAACATGTCGATATTTATATTTTAAACAGCGCAGTGGTGTAAACAAACTACTTCTTATTAATTTTATTAAATTTTAAAATTTAAGTTAAGCGGAGTTCTACCGATTAAACACAACAGCAATTAGTCCGTCAAAGTAAGGATCGTTGCTGCACGAATTTACCCATTAAGCTATCACCTAGTTTAGTTAAATCCTGATAAATTACTTAGCAATCATAACAGGTATAATATAAAAGTCTTCAAAATACATTTATCGATAAATTGTGGGCAATTCTCTTTTTATTTACCATCGCAAAGTTGTTATGGATTACTTCTTCCGCATGATTTAATGGAAAATTTTCACCAATTAACACCGTTTAAATTTATATTACCCACTTACAACAACGCGGCGTTCACTCAAAGCAAGGCAAATAATGTGTACTCTAAATGTTTAAAACTAAAAGCCCATAATAATAATCGGATGATTTTATAGCGCCGTTTTTGTAAAATATCACCTCAAGGGCGCTGTACAAATATTACTTCCTATTCTTATATTACATCTATTCTATGAAGTTTTTTTTACATTTATTTTCTCTTTTTGACAGGCTATCATTACACATTATTTATAGACCATACAAAGAGATGCAGTTAAATTATCAAAACTAAATACGGCTTGATCTAAGTTTTCATACATGTTAAATTGAGAAAAAAAAAGCTAACTGTATTTATTCCTTACGATATATTGAAAAACGCTAATACAAATGATAGGAGTTATGTGAAGTGGGCGGCGGGTGAGGACGGGGGCCGGGGGAACTGATCCATATCCATATTCAATCTTCTTTGTCTTAGTTGGTGACGTCCCTGGGCGGCCTGACGGGACGCTTGGTGTTGGTGTGCCCGTACGCCATGTTTTCAGGAACTTGCGATATGCGTAAATATCTATGTGTGATTAGTGTCCATGTAACGTTAAAATCTCAATTTTCTAAGTGGTTAACTTGACGCTTAGCTCTCTCCTTAGGAATTAATCAAAGGGTTCGTCGATTCGTTCCCATTCATTAAGCGTCATAATTAATAGCCAATACTTCATCCCGCCGTGAAATATTAATTCAGCTTAATTGTTAGCTTGTCTGGTAAACTTTACAGTTTATGGTTTGCCTAATTTATCTCTTGTGAATTGTGAACTTTTAATATCATGCGTCGATTGAGAATACGGATGAAAGGACGAGAGTGGATGCCCCTTGTCGAACAGTTAATGACGTCTTTCGTTTTTGTGAAAAATCACCTCATTTTTAGTGTAACAGGGAAATATTGGAATCCTGGCTCTCTGGCAACGCACATAATATTATACTCGTATACGTACTAACACTAACCGAGCAATATTTTCCGAGGTGTAAAAAATATGACATGTCGCGGGACTACACTTCATGCTGGAGAATGTTGCAAATCGTCGGAGGGGAGAGGGGGGATAAGGTAAAGGGGTAGGTTGGGAGTGCCTTGCCTTTAAAATCTAGTTACCCAACATATTTATAAATGAATTGAATATTATACTTTA
This sequence comes from Halesus radiatus, assembly GCA_022606495.2. Classification (NCBI taxonomy): domain Eukaryota; kingdom Metazoa; phylum Arthropoda; class Insecta; order Trichoptera; family Limnephilidae; genus Halesus; species Halesus radiatus. Next base: position 17,499 of record JAHDVE020001610.1, on the reverse strand, counting down.
TATTCACTACTTTATTAATATAAAGATATCTACATGTTTCGAAAGCGATGCTTTCTTCATCAGGAGTAATACATGATGATAATAATAATTCATGGTAATACATGGAGATATCTTTATATGAATGAGGTTGTGAATACAAAGTATATTATATAATTAATTTATTAATAATGACGCCACAAAGTGAAAACCAATCGTTTGACGAAATTATTTTTACATTTATTTACTACCTAATGGGCTTTTTTAACATGAAAATAGTACAATACAGTTGTGATAACTATTTGTTATATAACAATGGCAGAACAAGTACATGGTATTTATATAAAAAGCATAATGCATTACTCAAACACATCTGAAATTAGATTTTTTTTTAAATTCTTAAAAATAACACTAGCAAATTATAATTGTAACCGGTGTGACATATGGAGTGAACGAAATTGTACATTTCGTATAAAACCGTAGTAGTGATAAAAACTTTTTTCTGGCAAGTGAAATATCGACTTTTAATTAATTTCATTGCTGACAACCCGTGCGTTTATTGGCACGTAAGTTGATTCAGGTACATGTACTTTACTGTCTGTTCTGAAACGGGTAACACTAAAATAAATATATACAAATGTAGGATTAGTTAAAAATCCTTACTTACTTAGAAAATACATAAGATAAAATAAAAAATACGAAATATCTAAAGAAAAAAATATGGTTGCCTTCATGAAATTACCCGAATAGATATTTTGTAAAAATACGTAAATAAGCATTATTTAAAATGAAAATAGTAATACGTATTTTAAAATATTTTTTTAAATGAAAAAATGTGTTAAGGAGAGTTTACTAGTAACTTGGTGATGCGATTCCTTTTTTGTTTATTAGCCACGTGTTAAAAGTTTTTGTGTGACCGTTTAGGTTGTTTTGAGTTATGTGAAGAGGTTTTCTTTAGGAAGATGTTGAATATGAGAGGTCCGAGGTAGGCGTATTTTTGGCACAATGTGGATTCAATTTTGGGTACTTGAAGTTGGTTATTAGATTTAGGTCTTGTTTGTTGCAAATGAAATATGTGGGAAGGTGATGATTTTATGCAGTTGTTATGGATAATTTTACCGATAATGTAGATAAGGTTTACGGTTTTAATAATAAATAATATGTGGCTAGAGTTATAGCCGTGTCTTACCAGGGCGATGCTGAAGGTGTCTGCTATTTTTGATCGAAGCTACACAAATATTTGTTTTATTTGCGAATGTCAAAAACCCACATCAATTTTAAAAATGTTACACCCTCCGACTGATTTTGAACCTGTGACCTCTAAGCCCTAAGTCACTGATCTTTCCGCTCCACCACAGAGGTCGCACTGCCTTTTAATGCTTTTTATTGACCAACAGAAAACTTTTTGATGAGCAAATTATTCGTGCATCTACAAATCAAACTACTAGCGCCATCAATGTATCATAGCTCTGTGGTGTACTCCATCCGTCGATAAATCATATCATTGTGCCGTACTCATATTGTTTTAGTGTCCTTATCGAAATGCCATTTGTTCAAGTAATGATCTCTGATTTATGCAGGTATCTTATTTCTGTTTAAACAAGTGAACGCTTTTCATATTGAGACTAAGAGTATTGGACAAAACCTAATAAAATGGGGTCTGTTTAAATAACCTTTACAGTGATGTCATCCTGTACAAGCCAATAAAGGCATTGAGCAATAATCCTAGGATTTTATTTCCCTGTTCATATATTATTAGAAGTGAAAATGCCCCTGTCGCCTTTTCTATCCTATTATGAATATTACTTTACTCTCTATTTCTTGTGCTTGTTCTGTGATTGTTTCAGTCCTCTCTTCTGTCTGTCGTTCGTACAATTTTATCTGTAAATTATCTTTTAATTAAAACCTTATGCGGACCTCCCAAAGGTATACCGCTGATGTCTCCATTGTGACGAAAGTCATATCCATAATTGTATAATAGAAATGCAAACCCAATTTGCATACCTATCCTAGCCCTTATTTTTATCTAAATTCACTTATCTAATATTATTTTCTGCACTCGTGCGCAAATTCTGAAGGTGCTTTTATTTCAAAATGCCGAAACTTTCACACCCCGCTACATTTTCAAACTATGCATATCTAAGTGGGCATAGTTTTCAGTAATTTTCCATGATAGTTTTATAGGAAAATTGTATTTTTACTATTAGGTTAGGTATGTCATAAAGACGTATCTAACAGAAATAGTGGTTTTCTCAGCTGCCGAATTATATTTATGAGGACATGGCGACCACACAGAGGTCCGTGGAGCACGGACTAATAACCGCCGGTGTGGACTATTAAACCTTAAACTGTGCCGCTTCAGTTGATTTTACATAAAGATTCTCAAAAACCACAAGATAAAACTTCAGAAGAAAACTGTTACCTAATTAAGTTAATAGTTTAACTTTATATTACAATATCAATTCTAAAGGCACGAAAAGTAGTTACATGTATTTCTGGTCCGTTGCTTCCAGACTATTCCGGCGCACTTTCTATGCCACTGGCTGCAGTAGTGTGCAGTATGCAAGTAGGATGCACCGAATGCGCGTGAGAAACCCAAAGCTATCACCCCCTCAAATCTCGGAATTCTCGACTTTTTATTATTTGTTACGTGGCCTATTTAGACATGCTGCCGCTCTGCGTTGGAAGAATGAATGGTCTAACCTGTTGCATACTTCTCATGCTCGTCACTCAGTTTATAATTCGTATAAGTAATAAAGTAGTACATTTCTACGCTTCTTACTGCGGGTAATTTGTAATTAAGTGTTCATTATCATACTCGGGGACTTGCAGGAGATTTAATCTGTGCTGAGCAGCGATCGCTGAACTTCTGTGTTCCGATTTTACTCGGTCTTAAAATGGTCATTGCGTTTGGTCGTGAATCGTCTTGAACGCCTACGATTTGTGCTATACATTTCCTGTCTTCAAGAGTCTATTAGAACTATTGTAAATTACATATGATTCTCACGCTTCGCATTAAGCCACTTGCCTTGGGGCATTGGGCCGTGTTGATAGAAGGCTATTCAAAATGTTAAGAAATTATCAATTTTTGTCAAATTTTGCAAATCTTCTATCGTATAGTAAAGTGGTTAAGTAGCACATGCATGATACTTATAGTAAGTCTCTTAATGTGGTCGTGCGTCTTTTCAACCTTGCGCCCCGCATACGATATCATTATTTTGAGATTTGACCCAACAGAACGTATAATTATTTACTATCATTTTGAAATACGTTCTACCGCCGCATTGTATTTAATTCAATGGTGGCGTTATTGTAACTTAAATTTTTGACGTTTGAGTTTTTTCACAGATTTTTTCTTGTTTGTATTGTTCTAAAACTATTCACAGTAAAATATTATACCTACTCCTTTTTTTTACTTACTACAATTACGTGATAAACATCCACCTTTGGTTAGTAAAAATACAGTAAAACAGAAGAAAAGCGTATTTTTAACAGATAATATTATTTTTTATAAACATTATTGTAATGGTAATATAGAATAAGTGTCTACAAGTGTTTTGGAAAGAAAAACAGTACGTTAGGTCCATATTGTAAATATCCTAAAAGTTTATAGAAAACTCGACCATTCGTTCTGGAGAATGACTCCTATGATAATGACTATGTTTGTACTTACCACGGCAGTGTAGAGATTCGGTCTTCTAAGTTTGAACTTTAGAAGTTAGCCACCAAAACTTCTCACATTTGTGCAACAACTTTATATTGGTAGGTTGGGAGTAAAATCGTTCACTACATTAAATACTCTTAAATGATAATACCTCCAGCTCCTGACAATTGATGGCAACATGCTCCACTAGCGCCTCTAGCGGCCCGGGCTACAACGATTCCGGATTGTATTCCTATTATAATAAATATTTTATTCTCTTTCTAAACAATTTAGACAATGTGCGACCAGCGGTGCTTTAAATTTTAATAAATTCCTAATAGCCTCTTTTAAATTATATATATATATATATATATACATGATCAAAAAATGAGTAAAATCGTTTGTAAGTCGCCTAATGTTTATTTAAAAAAATTGATTTTAATTTATTTCACAGAAAATCTATTAAAACGTATGTAAAAACCCAATTCCGCCAACTCGCAAATGTATGAAGAAAAAAAAAGCAATTCGTACAACTCGGACCGCTAGAGGGCGCTAGTGTAGCATGTTGCTATCTCACTGTATGATAAATATCAGGATCTGCGCGTATTGTCATATTCCTACGGTATTTGCTGACATGACACATTGTGTCAATTGCATGATGGTTTTAATATTTTGTCTGTTCATTTTCATTTATGTCAAATCCTCCATATATGTTTTTTAACCGTTTAGTTTAGCAAGCGAAGGGTTAAACATCCGAATACATTTCGGCCTTCATTAGCTGAAGAAGCCCTTTCTGTGAACTTACCGGAGAACTCGTAAAACTTTTATTACCCTCAGAGAGTTCAGTACTCGGAGACACTGCGCGTGACCGTTTTTCTCGGCATTTTTTTTTTTACCTTCCTCAAACTGAATTTTGATGGCTCTGTTGTCATATAGCACACGTTTTCTCTTTTGATAAACGTAAAAGGTTGTTACGCCGCCTCACTATTGTTTAAATACTATCATGGCCCTTATCTCTATGGGAACAAACAGTTTAATGAGCGATGCATTCTCTTGGCCATGATTTTCAGCGCACGTACATTTTCACGTTCCCGCAAACATGATACGGAGAGGATATAATGAGGTGTTAATTTTGAACGTGAATAGGTACTACGTCACTGTACTTATATCTGTTAGTGGTACTGTAAGTCTATAGGCTAAACACATTGTCATGCTAATTAACGCAAATCGATAAATGTCGTATATTATTATTACGCGTCCGTGATTTAAAGCGTTGAAGAGTAGTACTGCTTTGTTACTGAAATTATGGCTTAATTTTTCCTCTTTTTCCAAAACTAAAATTATTTTTTACCATGTTGCTTTTTAAGATATCATATTTATTTAAAAAAAAACGTTACGTATAGCTTGGTACCTAATTATAGATATTTATTATTTTGGAACAACAAAATGTCATTACTATGGCAACACCAAGATACTGACTTTGTCTTTGAAATGTGTTCTTCACATTCAAATGTTTTCACATATTCGTATTTGACAGATCGCTTTTAAAGGAACAAAGCAAATCATCATAATTATTAATTGTTTTTGTGTTTAATTCGTAGAACTCCATTTAATTTTTTTAAGATTAAATTTACTTGAACAATTAGAAACTAACAAACGAACTAACCACCCTAATATAACATTGATTAATAAAGTAAGGAAAATTATGTACTCACCGCTTCTCAGTATGTTCACATTATCAAAACAACACAACACATTTAAATAAATCAATTAAGAAAACATTGTCAGTTAAATACGAGTAAAAACACATTATAAATGTGAAAACCTCACAGAATTCAGAATTTTAATTGCTTTCTAACTAAATCGGTTTTACCGATAATAAATCATTACCATCCATCCAAATTTTAAAGGAGTGGGGGTAAATTAAATCATATAAATAAGTCGTCGCAATGTGGATTAACCACAGTTTGAAAATGGTCTTAAACGCCGAAACAGCTGTCACAATAATAACAACTAAAAATATTTGCAGAACTTAATAATAACATTATTAAATTTGATTTACATTAAATTAAAAATTACGAATTTACATTTGGGGATAGTAATAAGCAAAACAATAGTAAATATATTGTTATTCTGAGAAGAAACCACTTTGGACGATTCTCTAAATTTTTACAAACATCATAATTATTAATTTTTTTTATTTTTTATTTATAATTTTGATCTGTGAATTCGATTTTGTTTTTATATTTATCTAACATTTAATACATGGTTATTTAGGTACAAAAAAATGTTTTTCCGTGTTATTATCGTCCTTGCAAAGCGTTAAGTAATAAAAAAAAGTTGAAACAAAATTGTCTTAAAATATATTGTTTTCCCCTTATGCCCCTCTCTGTGTTGCCATTTAAAACCTCTTAGATGATCACAGCGTCCTCAATTTTTGTCTACTTTTAAATGTCATACTGTAAGTACCTACTTAAGATAAAAGCGGCGTTGAAAATTACATACGTACCCACATGTTTTTACACCGATTACTAATCAATTGATTCGACTAACCGTCTCAAAATGCAACCGCTGTAAATATAAAGAAACCTGTTCTCAAATCGGTATATTTTATATGCTAATTTTATTCCCGCTAAAAATGATGGTTATTTCAATGAAGTACCTACCTGAGAAGCAAGTTACTTTTTTTTCACAATAAGGCTTCATAGAAATATTATATTATAGTTGCGCCTACTATATCCAGTTTTGTTTATACTATGTTCGCGTACGTGTCGGTCGAACGACATTTACGTGACGCTACGCAAATGTCGCTCTTCCGTACCTGTGAAATGAACAATTTGAGTCTTTAATATTCTGAGATGTCGCTTCTGAGATTCAGAGAGATGTGACCCCTAACCCCAAATAAAACTAAAATCCCACCGCGTCTTCTGCTTCCCGGGTCGCCGGGGCCTAGTGTTAATAGTTGTACCCTTCCCTACGTTTTGTATTAACTTGCGGTTTGTTTATTAACCTTTTCTTTGATGCCGCTGCAATACTATGAATTAACGTACACATTGTGATGGAAAGTAGGAAGCTAAATAGACACAATGTTTCGCAACCATACCGAAAACTGTATTATTTTTTATTATGCGTGGGGACTGCCGCTCCTCTGCACCCCCTGCAGCAGACTCTGCAGAAGATTAAATTCTTAATACTTCTGTATACCTACTAACATATATATTTACGGATCGATTGCCATATCCGCGGAAAAGGAGTGATAAGATCTACCACGCGGATGACATGGTGCTGCTCGCACCCTCGATTAATGCGATGAGACGGTTTTTTCGAATATGCGAGGAGTACGCAAACTCACATAACTGTACAATTGCTGTACAATACCAATAAATCAGTTATCGTTGTATTCAAACAAAACAAAGAGCCACTAAATATCCCACCAATCTGTCTAGAAGGAAATATACTGCTTGTGGCGTTACATGTTAAATACCTGGGACATATCCTTACAGAAGACATCGAAGGTATGTAACGTCAAAGAAGAGACAAATAAACGCGCCAGGAAACTGCTTTTTAAGACATACACTGCCCCCTATACACATCTGAGCTGTGGACATAATACTCAGCAGCGCAATGGGATAAGCTGCGGGTGTGCTACAACAATGCATATAGGCAACTCCTACAACTTCCAAGGTTCTGTAGTGCCTCTACGATGTTTACTCAAGGGAGGGTCCATTCATTCCCCCCCCCCCCCTCCGCCTTCGACACTGACTAACCAACTTCTGGGGCCGGACTCGAAAGTCAACCAACGGCATTGTAGTGGCACTCCACTCAATGGTCGAAGGATGCAGATGATGCGGCTACCACCCTGAAAGACGATCTCTTTATTTACGTCCTAAAATCCCTGAAAATTGTTGCAGTTTGAAAAAGGTTTCACCTAAAATTCTAGTGCGTATTCCATACGGAATTTAAAAAATTACAGTTTGAGGATTATTGTGTTTTGAGATCTTTAACATTTTACTAATTACCCGTATATAATTATCAGGTAAATCATTCGTAGTATTTCTTGAGTTGCAAAGTGCGTATTTTGGGATGTTGACCGTTAAAAGGTATTTTATTTTCAATGTAAGGAATGAAACCATTTCGTCGCACAGTTTCGCTTAAGGCTTTGGCATAATGGATGACAACCTTTGATTCTCTGGTTGCAATGAAGTTGAAATTCCATTATGGACACAACCTCAAACCTGCTTGCAACATAATTATCATTCATTTGAGCACTACTGTACCCACCTTGATTTCAGTTTATTACCAAGGTATGGCAATTTACACCATCAAGGCAACACTTTACCAAACAATGAAATCATTAAGGCTGAAATTGTATGTGTGGGAACTGTATTATTAAACACGTTGTAATTCTTACGTAGGTATTATGCGACATAAACTTTGTGCATGCTTAAATAATTTTAAAACATTTGGTTGGTTGACAACGTTACTCAATACCTGTTATTATTTTGTACGTCGTTTGGACTTTGGAAGATTAATTCTCGTCTAATTCTATTTTATGTTTTGTTTTGTTTCAGGTAACTTCACGTTTATTTTCTGGCTATTTTGAGTCTCGCAGTCATTAAGAACTTGGTAAGTTTTGTCATTACTTCATACTGGGACATTGGAATAAAATACACTGGTAGGGTTCAAATGAAGTGTTTTAGCAATTCAGGTGAAACACTTATTCAGAGTAGATATCAATAGCCTGTGAATGAGTCGTGTCTCCGACTCGTTCTTATGTAAAACGGCTTGCACGCGACTCCCGGCATTCTTATGTCCTCCCTCTTTTAATCCATGCCTCTTCGAGACCCGTGGTACAAAAAAAATCATCCCGTAATCTTGGCGATATATCGATGGCCCAGTATTAAAAAACTGCACCGAGTCAAAATCATGTTGTTTTGAGATAATCAACATTTTGTATATTCGCGTATGTATGTCCAAATATATATGCAAAAATCGATTTTTTTATTAGTCCTCACTGTTATTTCTGTTCGAAATTGAAGTGCATAGAACAATTTTATCTGGTTGTCTTTTACGATCTTATTGGTATTATACAGTTGTTATTTTGTGAAAACTCGAAAAGTGGAAACTCGCCTGATTTGTGAACTTGTTAAGATATAGATAGGGAATATAGATGTGTATGTGAGTGAATGTATGTATATAAACAGGTATAAAAATTTAAAAAATGATTTCTTGAAAAAAAGAAACTCCTTTTTTTTACTGCCACTGACTGGTACCAGGTATACCCACGAACTGACCTTGCTTATCTGGGATTTTTTTTGTTATGTCATATATAAAGTACGCGTATTTTTATGTACATGTGTTCAATTGTATATATAATTGAATATTATGCAAGAAGAATTATATTATATAAAAAAAATTATGTTTACAACCTTTGTACCTATGTATGTGTGAATGTACTCGTATGTATCAAATAATTAATTAATAAATAAAAAAATTGTATAAAACTGGATATATTTGAATACTTGGAAAGTTTTATACTTGGTCGAGGAGTCAAACATATTTTTATTGTTTTTGTTTCTATTTAAAATTGGCAAGATCTCGCTTTGGCGAATATTTTGATACACATATTGTAATTTATGGTTTTTCGGATTTGTTGCAGTTTTAGTTTAATTTTGGCCCATCGATATTTCCATCTGTTGCCTACAATACGGACAGGCGAGCTCTTGTCAGGACTCCACGTACAAGTGGTAAATCATTCAGATTTGAAACGTTGCTTGAAATAACTTTAGATTTGTTTAGCCTTCGCTTTCTCCGCCTCAAAAGTTTCGTCGATCGATAGTGTCATAGCCTGATGGACTCTTGCAGGCCATTCAATGTGGTATCACTGTTTCTCGGTGTCTATTTATCTTGTTCTATATAATCTATATCAATGGAGAATATTATAATGAATATAATGACGCATTCTCGGGCGCAAGTGTTCAAGACCATTCAATGTGGTATCACTGTTTCTCGGTGTCTATTTATCTTGTTCTATATAATCTATATCAATGGAGAATATTATAATGAATATAATGACGCATTCTCGGGCGCAAGTGTTCAAGACCATTCAATGTGGTATCACTGTTTCTCGGTGTCTATTTATCTTGTTCTATATAATCTATATCAATGGAGAATATTATAATGAATATAATGACGCATTCTCGGGCGCAAGTGTTCAAGACCATTCAATATGGTATCACTGTTTCTCGGTGTCTATTTATCTTGTTCTATATAATGTATCAATGGAGAATATTATAATATAATGACATTCTCAGGCGTAAGTGTTCAAGACCATTCAATGTGTATCACTGTTTCTCGGTGTCTTTATCTTGTTCTCTATAATCTATATCAATGGAGAATATTATAATGAATATAATGACGCATTCTCGGGCGTAAGTGTTCAAGACCATTCAATGTGGTATCACTGTTTCTCGGTGTCTATTTATCTTGTTCTATATAATGTATCAATGGAGAATATTATAATGAATATAATGACGCATTCTCGGGCGTAAGTGTTCAAGACCATTCAATTTGGTATCACTGTTTCTCGGTGTCTATTTATCTTGTTCTATATAATCTATATCAATGGAGAATATTATAATGAATATAATGACGCATTCTCGGGCGTAAGTGTTCAAGACCATTCAATTTGGTATCACTGTTTCTCGGTGTCTATTTATCTTGTTCTATATAATCTATATCAATGGAGAATATTATAATGAATATAATGACGCATTCTCGGGCGTAAGTGTTCAAGACCATTCAATGTGGTATCACTGTTTCTCGGTGTCTATTTATCTTGTTCTATATAATCTATATCAATGGAGAATATTATAATGAATATAATGACGCATTCTCGGGCGTAAGTGTTCAAGACCATTCAATGTGGTATCACTGTTTCTCGGTGTCTATTTATCTTGTTCTATATAATCTATATCAATGGAGAATATTATAATGAATATAATGACGCATTCTCGGGCGCAAGTGTTCAAGACCATTCAATGTGGTATCACTGTTTCTCGGTGTCTATTTATCTTGTTCTATATAATCTATATCAATGGAGAATATTATAATGAATATAATGACGCATTCTCGGGCGCAAGTGTTCAAGACCATTCAATATGGTATCACTGTTTCTCGGTGTCTATTTATCTTGTTCTATGTAATCTATATCAATGGAGAATATTATAATGAATATAATGACGCATTCTCGGGCGTAAGTATTGCTAGATTTTCGTGATGCCATTCATTGGTGATTTTTCGGCTGATTGTCGTAAAGTGCGATTTCGTCAGCAGAATTACGACAGAACTCGAGTGAACCAAGCAGCACTTGTAACTTGTTCCCAAATAAGTAATAATATCTACCAACTTATTTCGTAACCATAGCATTCGAAAATTCACTTGTTTTTCACCAAATTAACGTTTTTTAATTGTTTTTCAACTACTAATTATTATGTTTGAAATTTCTGCAATCATAGCCCATAGGTAATAAATAAATCCTTATATTATATATCCCGGCATAAAATCTTTCGCGACCTTAGTTCTTTTTTATTTGCTTGTCTCGTCTGCGACTTTTTCAAATTAGTGTCTTATATTCTTTGCTCCTTTCTTTCCACTGTGTCTTTTTTATTATTTTCTTTACCTTTGTCTTATTTGAAACCTTAACTTAAACTACAAATCTACGAAAGAAAAGCTCGCTAGACAAATTGACTTTCAAAACAGAAATATGTTTCGTTCTCGACGAACTTAAATTAAGGTTTTTTTAACATGTAGAACAAAGAATATAGTTTTCTTTATTTTATATTTCAATGCTCCATTACTCGTGATGGAAATGACGTTGCGATCTGAAAAGCATTTCTTTGATCTACGAGTATATATCGCATGCAGAATAAGTTGAGCGAATAAACAACGCTACAGCTATAACCGTTCGAGAGTTTTTTCGGCCTCAAACATTTCGTTTTCTAATTTAAACATTTTCAACAATTAAGTCATTTCATTAATAGATATTATTTTATTCTTTTAACAATTTGGTTTGTCTCACATTTTGCTAATTTGCATTCCGAACAACGTAACGATATGATGTTTTTCTCGTCAGATTTGTGCTCCATCCTTTGTAGGATTCGTGGTACCCGCCTCTCCTGTGTTTTTATTTTTGATGCGTGCCTAATCTGAACATATTTCTCTGTATTCCACTAGGAATGTATGGCACGTCCCGAATTCTCGGAAAATTGAAAATACAATACTTATATCCAGCCTTCTCGCGTATTTTATCGCCGTAAAAATCGTACGATATCAAGAACTATAAGGCCAAAATGCTCGTTCTCGTAGTTTGATCACGTGCCTTTACCCGTAAATATAGACTTATTCAAAGGTTACAAACCTTGTTCTTTAGGTAACTTCTGTTATGAATATTTTATTCAGTTATGAGATAAACGTGGGGAAGGGACATTCAACCGACTCAGATATTTTCCCTTTCATTTTACACGGATGTAGGTGCGCACAGGTGGATTATTTTACATCAACACACCGTTGTGATAAATCACCACAAGGACGCTTAACAATTTGGTTGAAGTTCTGTGTTTTTATTCTTATTATTATTTTGTTTTATGGATTGCTTCAAGCGGAGTTCAGAGCTGTAGTGTCACGGAGATAACCTTTGGTGATCGAGAGATCCCTCGATTGTCTGCCCTTTCTGGGTTCCATTTAAATTCTAAAAATGATTTGACTTAACTCATATCAGTCTATTCATTCTGACGTCGCGTTACCCATGGAAATATAAAAACCTGTAATCAGCGCTGTATATATACACTTATATTTAATTGAGTGTTTAATAATAAATTGTATCGAGTACTCCTGTACGTAATGTGAAAATAAGTTAATCGTGTAGTGAAATTCTTGGATAATGGAAGTTAATCCGATGACCTGACTCTTTCTTGGCCGAGTTGTCAACCGTGTGTTAATCGACATGATTTTAATTGATGTTTTTCAATTTTGAACTCACGTTTTGACAATTGAAACGGCCGCGTTTCGGGACCCTTCGTGATTGACATAAATAGATCGCTCGCATTTCGATCGACTCTCACTTTGTATTATGAGTACACACGTACTATGCGTTATATTAAATCAATTTAGAAGGCAGGCAGGTCAGGCGAAACTACTGTTACGCCATAAATAGCTAAAACCAAGCAGAACGTAATATTTACAAAAGATTTTATATAATAATACGAAAACCGAAAATCGAAACCGTCAATCTACATTTTTGGGTATAATAAAACTTTGGTTGATATGTGTTCCGTATTGTCCATTTAAATCCCATTTAGAGATTCCAATAAAACGCGAGTATTTCATGGATTACCGTAGCCATAAATCTACCTGTTTCGAAATTCACAAAATCACATTTTTTTTATCTTTCCTGAACAATAACGATTTTACACGGAGATTTTGCACGGCGATCGGTGATTTGGAGTTCAACAATGTAGATAAATAGTATTAAATATTTCTACTTCGTTTTTCACCATTATATTAATTTGTCTTCTAATAAATGTTACCCTACTGTTAATTAATGTTGGTTTTAGTCGTATGATATTGATCATAAATACATTATTCCTAACATCAACTACAAATAACTTCATCTATCACCTGCCAAAGTAGATTCCAACATCCACGCACAACGTCCCACAATGCACACCCTCGTTCCAGATAAGCACTCCTGAGACATTCAAAAACGTCAGAACTATTACACGATCCGTTTCCCATTCATTGATACCTCAATCCCGCCGTGTTCACATTGGTCGCACTGTTCAATAGGGTGGGCCGTCAATGGATATAGGATTTTTTTTTCGAGATGGGTCTCAGCACTTGCGTATGACTGTTTAGATTATAATGTAATTTTTTTCGACTTGTTACTCTTTTGGTCCTCTGACTTACAACAACATGATTTCGCAATTACATTTCAACAGTTTGTCAATCGAATGTGACAAACAGTAGTTTTATTTATTTTTATTAATCTTCAGTTAACTCCCATCATCGCGTGTTCTAATGAATGTACGCATAAATATATAACAGACTTTGACTTTTGGCATTCATATTTTTCAATATGTTTTTTTAATTCGAAGATATTCAATTACAAACTCTTAACGATTTGTGGGTTTCCACATATTTTCCAAGGCCTGCGCACAATCTTTATTAAAAATCATACTTTCAAATTTGTTCTAATGCGCTGAAAAGACAAAGAGCTAATATACTTTAAGCGTGGGGTTTTTATTTATATTTATTTGAATCATTATCAATATTTACAAAAAATACGTCTCAAACAATATGAATCGAATAAACTCTGCACATAAATATCTTATATTAATGTGTTTGCAGTAGGTACAATTTAATTTATGCAGCTGCACACGACAAAGCGTATTTACCTGACTGATGATAGATAGACAGTTTATTTACATTCTGTAACATTTTGACATTGCGTATAAATCATTAGATATTTCACAAATAGTTTTTATATATTATGGGAGTTTATAAGTAAAGATGTTCCCTACTCGCTATGCTGTCTCGAGCCGAATTATAGCAAGTATTCCATTTCGGTCCGTGGTAATATAAAATAAGTTATTTTGTCTACATATGTGCAGCTTACATTATATAATAGTTTAAAAAAAATACTTGTACTCAGTGGCGGCTCATAACTTTTGAGTGAGCTAGAATGCTAAAATTGAAAAATACGACGTTATTGATGTTTTTGGAACCGAAAATAATTCAATTTTGTTTTCAAAATTTCAATATTTTGCCACCTGGGACAGTTCCCTACCCACCATCTAAATCTCCATACAAAAAATGATTCTTTGGAAACAAATAAAAAATATTTTCTGCTTCATAAACATCATTAACTTCGTATTTTTCAATCTTACCACTCTAGCTCACTCAAAAGTCACGAGCCGCCACTGCTTGTACTTATCACGGTCTATCTAATACAAAAAATAATGCGGGAGTGAGTAAAATTTATGCGATACAATTTTAAACAGTAAAATAAATAAAGGTAGATGCATACAACATGATATTTATGATATAAATGCAATTTTGTTCAATTTTGTACCGATAAGTATACAACTTGCTACTTTAAAGGACTACTACGGGATTTTTTAAATTGTTAATCAAAAATTACGTTTACAGTATTCGAATGCACAACACTTGAGCCCCCCGAGATATTCAAAGTCGAAATAAATTGACGACCCACCCTACTTTCCACCTTGCAACACCGTGATTATCACCACAGAACCAACCAGGTGAACATTATTAGTACGATATTATGTCGCTTTCGTTCGCCCGTTCCCTCGGAGAATTTCTCGTGCTTCCATTAAGCCACTCCCACTGCGTTGGATGCACTTAGTGCTCTATTGTGAATGCAGTTTATTTATTCGCGTGAAACAAACGCTCCACGCAAATATTATGATAATGGATCGACATCAATCCTAGTTCCTACAGCCAGATTCGTTAACACCCGAGCAAGAACCATTCAACCGACTAACCACCTTTCACCAAGTTAACAATTAATTTTATATGTCTGTTTTGCACGAATCTGCTGTCAGCATTCCGATTAATAATATAAAATTTCTCAAACTCTTCAAAATAACCGCTAAAAC
Organism: Halesus radiatus; assembly: GCA_022606495.2. NCBI lineage: Eukaryota > Metazoa > Arthropoda > Insecta > Trichoptera > Limnephilidae > Halesus > Halesus radiatus. The sequence continues at coordinate 2,202 of JAHDVE020001610.1, read as the reverse complement.
GTTTAAAAAAGTGTTGGGACTAACTTTCTGTTTCACTACGTACAAAATGCACGCTTCGGTACCTACTTATAAATTATTAATCCGTAATGAAGGGGATTTTTATATTTAACCAAGCTGGATAATCCAAAAAAATCTTTTCATGTAACTTGTAAGTTTTTCAATTTGTTCCTCCGAAATTCATAAATCATTTCCAAACCCTGCGATGTATTCCGAATCCTGTCAAAATTGAGTTTTAAATCCTGTCTTCCCACCACAAAACAAGGCTATATTATACTTTGATTCGATTTTTATTCAACATTCTAAATATGCGTGCCACTTGGGGATTACTTACTTGCGTGTGTTATTATTAATTGCGAGGCCAATGTTAAATACATCAAGTAATGTACCTGTCTGACTGTAAACTCTTCGATATTTACACTTTAATTAGGTTAGGTAGCTTATCTTCCTTTAGGTTGGGTTAATCATACTAGATAAGTTATGTGCAGAGGCGTGCATTCCATATAGGCACATAAACACTGCCTACCCTACCTTACTTGCGTAAAAAATAAAAATATATATTAAAATTTATAAAAATATTTCAAGAAATCCCCAGTGCGCCCCACCGATTGTCCTACTATAACGTGTCAAAAGTGGGAACTAAGTATGAAAAACGACGCACATCTCATAATTAAAATGTTGATAGAATTCTACACAAAAAATAACATGTGTGCCCAATGCGCACTCAAGGGAAGACTCGTTTGTTTTAGTGTCGAAAAAGGCCGTGCCTTTCGGTATAAATCACAAATGTAGCAATCAGTGCCATCTGTTGGTATCTCTATAATCTTTCATGCAATTCTGCGGTAGACGAATACATTGAAAAATTTATATATCCACCAATTGGCTTGCAATATGCATAAATGAAGCTGGTATTTTGATATTTGATGAGGCAGGTAATCCGAGCAAACATCGGCTGTAGCCAGCAGCTTAGATATTCTTAGCAAAAACTTACTGCGTCCGTGGTAAGTTTTTAAAAAATATTAGTTAATTCACTGTTTTTCCTACTGCCTAGCCTACCCTGATTAAAATCTCTATTATGTGCATAGCTACGGGCATATTATTTGTATTGTTGACATAGTTGACTGGTAAGTAGATTGGTCTGAATTAAATTGTCCAGTTTAGTCCTCATTGGGGATGATAGTTTCCACTACGACCGAAGCCCACTGCCCATGGTGAGTGGTGAATGCTCGGCGATGATGAAAAAAGTCATTATTGATTAGCACCTCCACGCCTCCTATTCCCAAGAGGCTTTATTAACCCGCTTTATCTTGCCCGCGCTACAAACATGATTTTCATTGTATCTCGCTGAAACAAACATTCTTACTCCGACGCTTGTATTGTTCCTCCTACGTACTGGACGATAATCGACACCCATTTATCAGGGAACCATACACTTTCATGTTATAAAAATTATACTTAACATCAAATTATTTCACATTTTTCTTCATGAGTCGAAATTAGGTTTTTATGATTTTTTTTTAAATTATCCTTCGCAGATTATATTTTTACTGCATTATATTTTTTCCCCTATTCGAAATTCGTAGTAACGAATCCAAGAACATAAAGTCTATATATGAGAAATTAGTATCTTTGCATGGCAACATTTTTTTAAGTGAAACGTTGTAACTTTGTGTACATTGATATATAGCGCAGACCCGTGGAAAATCAAGGGTTATTTAAAAAAAATAAGAAAACGTATTTGTCAAATAAAAACAAAAATTTTAATTTATATAACACCACCAACTATTCTAAGAACTGCGGCATAAATTTGTTACATGCACTGAAAATAAGAATTGTTTAATTTGAATGTTATGTACTCCGTACTCACATCACAACCGAAATTATATTAAAATGACAGTTTCAAAATTAGAAATAACGAAATTATATTGTTTAATAATGGTTTCGGAACAACCAACTGTACCTTCATCTTTGCGGATGCATATAACATATCTGCCATTTTGTGTGTATTTTAGATTGGACGCCCTGGATATCCGTATACATACACGACTAACGGCTCTGTATAATGCACCTCGTTCTGTAAATAACTATTTCCAAAATTCCCCCATTCAAAGACTGCACAGACTTGGTAATAAGTATTGTTCTATTGATGTTTACCGTTACGACACTGCGTCAAAACTAAAAATTCGTTTATTTGAATGTGTTCAA
>JAHDVE020001609.1:0-34598 GCA_022606495.2 Halesus radiatus | reverse complement strand
AAAACAAACTGTGCTTTTTATAGCAAAACCTGTCTAGTAATTTTCGAAAAAATGGAGGACAGACAGACAAAGATTCATTTTTACATAAAGAGATATATTATTCGGTATTTCAGCGTCATTCGAAATCATAATTGAGCACATATTTCGGCTTCATGAAAATTGAACCCGGATAGTTATTTTAATTTTTTTATTTATAAAATACATGATATTTAATTAAGACATTTGCATGAGTAGATACATTAGATCACAACACTAGGCGGCTGCCTGTTTCATGGTGACCAACCGAGTATAGTTACTTTGTATGAAGTCTAGTGTAAAATTATGGATTTAGTACATTAACATGTTGAAAATTGGAAAAATAATAAAAGAAAGTAGAAGATAGAAAGGAGAAAATGACATGAATAAGGATTAGATTTATAGTTGATCCCTATGACAGTTGATCCCTCGGACAGTTGATCAATAATGTCCCCAAAGGAGTATACTGCTCGTATTCGGAATTATTGTTAGTAAAAATACTTTACGTGGCGGATTTCCACTCAAGACACCTGCAGATATAAGTATATCGACTTTTCTTATACGGCCGCATATCCTCTCTGCATATTTATCTTACAAATGAGGACGAACAGCAGAAATAATTCTTTAGGGGATCAATTGTCCGAGGGATCAACTGTCGGAGGGATCAACTGTTAACAATTGGGGAGCCAACTGTCGGGAGATCAACTGTCGGGTCACCAAAAATAATACATCACTCGCTTTATTGTCACATCTCAACCTTTGAATCATAGTCGTAATTTGCACCTAGTACCTACAATACATTAATTTAATTAATAATGTCTATAGTTATTATGTACTTTTTACAAAAAAATTATATTTTTTAATTTTGCAGTTTTTATTTTATATGGCTCGATTAGAAATATTTCTGCATTCCAAACTGTAGTAGATACTAGTTGACCTGTTTCTAAACTGGATTACTAAAATGGAAATCAATACTATGTGATTCTGAGCGTTCCACTAAAATGATTTCCTAAATAAACTGCATAGCTAAAATGCAATCCTAATTTTCTTTTCCTGATTATGGTTCTGACTTCTTTCACAAAACCATTTTCCAACAATTTTCTATCTTCCGTAATGCATACGTGTATTTTTAAACCAAATGATGAATCCACACTTCTGATATTAATTATTATTTAATTTTTACATGAATAAGCTTTCCTTAAACTGTATTTAGAAACTGGACTTTTGAATATACTTCAATAAACTGTACTACTAAATTGTAAACGTAAAACGTGTTTTATTTTTTAAGTGATACTACTCAAGAGTCCCAGCTGCTCCAAAGCGTCTGGAGCCAGTGAGACTATGCCATCCCTAATTGGGGTATGTTGTGAGGCTGAAAGTATTAACGAGGGAAAGGAGATGAGGAAGAATAAAGGTGGGGAAGTACCTGGCTATTCAAATCTGGTCACCGAACACGGCTAAAGCTATTTCAAGCAAGTTAACGATTCTGAATGGTGGTCTTCCACAAGGGCGATACTGATATTATCTACTATTCTGGAACGTGGCGCAAATATACTACGTTTTATTTTAAATTAATAAATTATGAAATAACACTATTAAATCAATAAAATTTACTTGGGCACCCCAGGATTTGAACCCACTACCTCCGGATTCGTAGCCAAGGATCTTGACCACTCAACCATGGAGATCGTCAAAAATTTCTTAACGGTATTTTAAAGTTGCGTATAAACTATGTATTTTAAAAAACTACATATTTCACTAGTCTGTATTTATCAACTGTACTCGTATTTATGTAATTAATTAATATGTAAATAAATGAATTTAAAAAATATACATACGCGTATATGGTGAATACTTCACCAATTTATAAAATAAATGTATTTTTAATTTCATTTATTAATAATGACGCCACAAAGTGAATACCAACCGTTTGATGAAATTATAATATGAAAATGAAATATTCACCTGGAATGGTATGGCGAAGAGTCCAATGACGATATCCGCCAGCGCGAGGTTGGCGATGAAACAGTTGGTGACGTTCTGCATGCGGCGGGAGGTAGCCACGATCCACATTACGAGCGAGTTGCCCACCACCGCCACAATAGATATGCTCCCGTAGAAGAAGGACAGTAGCGCTATCAACCCGGCCGGCACCTCGTACAAACTATCTGTGAAATTAATTAAAACCGTGCTCACTTGTATTAGTTAACTCCAACATCCAACCGCTGAGAGCTCCGCTATAACCAATCTTTCAGAAACGTGCGTCGTTTATGAGAAGGGCGAGAGAGGAGAGCTTCCAGCGTGGCGGTACATATGACCATAACAAATAACTCGCTACAGAAGTTTGTACAGTAGCGCGTGATTAAAACAAGCGAGTGTTATTTTTTCATCATGTTGAAATTTTAATTTCATCTCCTCTCGACTTGCTCACAGATTGTATAAAAGAGGTCTGCAAATTATTACATATTAATCGAGAACATAAACTCGATTCAAGTAACTGACAAACACATTGCATTTTTTTTACACTTCAAGTCCCTTGGGGGTTAACTTATACTTTGTCTCGACAGTCAAGTTCTGTGTTCCATGAAAATACAGACTTGGAAACTGTTTTTATCTACATATTATAATAGAGAAACAGGGTTTTTTTATGATACCAATAGGACGTAGTTGCGTAGAAAGCGTCCAACCCACACATTGCCAAAATTGACTTTTTCATGTTTCCTACAGATAAACACACGATTTTCATATACTAAAACATGTAAGCTCTAATAGATTTTTGTTCATTTCGCTTTCATTCCACAAATGCCGTAATGTACTTCTCCAATGTCAAATTTTCAAGCGCCTTTTTCTCAGCTTCATCTTTTTAGGTTGGAAGCATTTTGCATAACTACAGCCAATTGTACTCGTGTATATTTAAAAACCTCGCGTAGGTATCTGAGATGTTCATAAAATACCTATTTGTTTTACCATCAACGAAAAAAGAGAGATAGTTTAAAATGGCTTACCGTATTCCCGATTCCAGTCAATAGTAGAATTATTTCCTCTCTCTTGAATGCTGTTGAGAAGAGATCGATTAAAGAAGAAATCAGCCAACAGCGACACCTCAGTTACATCGATTGGCACAGCTATTGAACTATTCGAACGGTGATAGGTCATGGTCTGAAACAATCCAAACAGAAATCTTAGAAAATTATGCGAAGTCCAGACTTTAAAGATGTAGGAGCTGGGTTTGAAGGAGCCGGGTTTGAAGGAGTCGGTAGCTCCCATAAAATCTGTGTAGTATCGATGGTGGTTATGGCCTACTGTCCACAGATCATCCGCTGTCATTTGATAGGTGGCCTACCACCAAAGTTAAAATTCTGGGTTCGCGCGAAGTTTTCACCGCTAATAAGTTAATTTATGTTTCTAAAGGTGCTGATTATATTATAAAAAATAAATTGAATATTTCTTTCCAGACTTGTAAAATAAGTCAATAGATGTCTCATATGAATAAAAATCGGGTAGGTATATCCGAGACTCTATTCCGATTGCAATTGTGTTCGGGTAGAACTTTGCGATCATCATAAGGATAGCAGCCAATAATATAGGATTTAAAAATGAAGGTTAATATTAACAAGTCTTGAACTTGAAGGATGATATCGGTGTAAGTGGCGTAAATTGAACTGGTCTCATTAGCTAAGTTGGTTAAGCGGTTACCCCGGATAGGTAGAGGTCCTGGGTTCGAGTCCCAGATGCGACTGAAATCTTTTTAATTTCTGTTGTTTTTTTGGTTTCGTTGTTCATTTGGGATGTGTTAATATTATATTGTTCATTAATCATTTGGCTGATTAAGATAGTTATAAAGTAGGCACGAAGGATCAGCTACGATTTTCGCAACTGAAATAAACCTATTAATTATGAAATGAGCTACAAATACTTCCTATAAAGGGTGATTTTGTTTTAGCTCCGTATCTCACAAGGAAATAATTTTGGTGAACGAATCAAATGAATCCACGAATTTATGTTTGACTTTGTAAGAATTCAATTCGTGTATTCAATTAGTATTCTAGTATTCAAATTGAATCTCATTATTTGTTCAATGTGATAATTGTGATTAATTGCTATTGGTTCTTTGGCATAAAAACGGAGTGAATACAGCAACGTGACCTTTGTAACGCAGCCCTAAGATCTCTGACTCCGGATTCAGAAGTCACCGATTCAATTTCCGTTGTTTTGTGAAAAAACTATTATTTTCTGCAATTTGGTGAAATTTTTTTATATTTTTATCTCGACCAATATATTTTATTTTTTATCTTGTATTTAACATAACATTCCTGTTAATATAATTATTATACAGTAGCCTTCCGACTTAAAATCAAGTGCATGTGTACCATCATAATTTTCTCTTGTCTACCAAATACCAATAATGTATGTATGTATATGTTGACTAAAACCTTCAGGAAATGTATCATAATCCTGTATTTACACTTCTTATAAAAAGGTGACGTTCTTCTTCAATAGTCTAACATGTGATAATATTTTACACAACAAGGAAGGGGGATATTATTTTTCTAGGCTTTTTGCCTAAGAATATTTGCTGGAATATTATTTTAAAATGATGAAATGGGAAAATGCTACGTCGTTTACCTGAAAATCTTTCTCTCGGTGGTAAGGGGAACATAAAATTTCATTATACCGAACCGAACGGCTCAGAAAATGATCCCGTAAAATTTATACGTAAACAAGCTAATACAAATAATGTTTTACTTTTACAGCATTTTATGATTTACGGAATAAATTATTAGGTTTTTAAACATAAAAAATTCAAACCCACTTAAAGAAGATATTAAAAATAATTTTCTAGATATTGAATTTGGCCGGTAGATGTTTTGTTGCTAGAGACAATTCTAACCTTTAACTGTTTTATAAATGTAATGCTCTCCATATAATGAGAAAAAATGTGGAGTTCTGAAAGTCGTAAGAATGTTTTGGACGCAATAAGGTTCAAATCAAGATACGAAAGCAGTGATTGGCACTTGAAAAGAATGATCAATCAAATACTTAGTATTTCAGATTTCGTAAAGTGATACTCGGTGTAATATAATATTCGTACCATTTACTTTTACATGGAAACTCCTCTAAGAAGAGTAGACTAAAAAAGTTCTTATGAAATAAATAATCCGAGGAACTACAACTATTTATTTACAAAGGGAGGGGATGAGCTAATATTTCGAGGTGGATAATTGCTTTAAATATGTGCCAATGAAATAAATAATCCTCGGTACTACAACTATTTATTTACAAAGGGAGGGGATGAGCTAATATTTCGAGGTGGAGAATTGCTTTAAATATGTGCCAATGAAATAAATAATCCTCGGTACTACAACTATTTGTTTGCAAAGGGAGGGGATGAGCTAATATTTCGAGGTGGAGAATTGCTTTAAATATGTGCCAATGAAATAAATAATCCTCGGTACTACAACTATTTATTTACAAAGGGAGGGGATGAGCTAATATTTCGAGGTGGAGAATTGCTTTAAATATGTGCCAATGAAATAAATAATCTTCGGTACTACAACTATTTTTTTACAAAGGGAGGGGATGAGGTAATATTTCGAGGTGGAGAATTGCTTTAAATATGTGCCAATGAAATAAATAATCCTCGGTACTACAACTATTTATTTACAAAGAGAGGGGGTGAGCTAATATTTCGAGGTGGAGAATTGCTTTAAATATGTGCCATTGAAATAAATAATCCTCGGTACTACAACTATTTATTTACAAAGAGAGGGGGTGAGCTAATATTTCGAGGTGGAGAATTGCTTTAAATATGTGCCAATGAAATAAATAATCCTCGGTACTACAACTATTTATTTACAAAGAGAGGGGGTGAGCTAATATTTCGAGGTGGAGAATTGCTTTAAATATGTGCCAATGAAATAAATAATCCTCGGTACTACAACTATTTATTTACAAAGGGAGGGGATGAGCTAATATTTCGAGGTGGAGAATTGCTTTAAATATGTGCCAATGAAATAAATAATCTTCGGTACTACAACTATTTTTTTACAAAGGGAGGGGATGAGGTAATATTTCGAGGTGGAGAATTGCTTTAAATATGTGCCAATGAAATAAATAATCCTCGGTACTACAACTATTTATTTACAAAGAGAGGGGATGAGCTAATATTTCGAGGTGGAGAATTGCTTTAAATATGTGCCAATGAAATAAATAATCCTCGGTACTACAACTATTTATTTACAAAGGGAGGGGATGAGCTAATATTTCGAGGTGGAGGTGGCACACAATATGACGCCGAGCCTAAATAATCCTCCAGTACTACAACTATTTATTTACAAAGGGGAGGAATGAGCTAATATTTCGAGGTGGAGAGAATTGCTTTCAAATATGTGCCAATGAAATAAATAATCCTCAGTACTACAACTATTTATTTACAAAGGGAGGGGGATGAGCTTCTAATATTTCGAGGTGGAAGAATTGCTTTAAATATGTGCCAATAGAAATAAATAATCCTCAGTACTACAACTATTTATTTACAAAGGGAGAGGATGAGCTAATATTCGAGGTGGAGAATTGCTTTAAATATGTGCCAATGGGAAATAAATAAATCCTCAGTACACAACTATTTATTTACAAAGGGAGGGATGAGCTAATATTTCGAGATGGAGGTACTTTAAATATGTGCCAATGAAATAAATAATCCTCGGTACTACAACTATTTGTTTTCAAAGGGAGGGGATGAGCTAATATTTCGAGGTGGAGAATTGCTTTAAATATGTGCCAATGAAATAAATAATCCTCGGTACTACAACTATTTATTTACAAAGGGAGGGGATGAGCTAATATTTCGAGGTGGAGAATTGCTTTAAATATGTGCCAATGAAATAAATAACTGATCGTTTTCAAATTTTTAAATCATTAAAAAAAATCTTTTTACCATTCGTAGATTCTCTTCGGAGAACTCATTCCTTAAGGACTTTTCAGGGAGCCTATCAAACAGATTACTTTTAATCCTCAGAATAAAGGATTGCTCGAGAGGGCTTTTGGGAACTAATTAATCAGTTTTCGGTGACTACGGCATATATATAGTTTTCTACCCCTATAAATGTAATTGTTACTATTAAAATAACTCTTTATAGTTAGAACAGTGCATTAAACGGTAATGTTGCGCCTTTGGGGTGTTGGAGGTATGCAGGGGGCGGTGGCGAACTTAGGAAAGTAATGAACGACAGTAATGAATGACGAGGTTAACGAAATAACTTTGATATATTTCGTGGAATAAAACTTAATTCCATTTGACTATACGAAAATATAAAACTTTTCCCACTTTTTTTCCAAAACAAATTTTTATTAATTGTTTTTGTATTCGCAGAACTCCATTAATTTAATGTAAATTAATGCGGGGAAAATACATTATAAATGTAAATATCTAAATAAACTAAATCGGTTTTTCTGATAATAAATCATTTTAAACACCGTCCAAATTTAAAGGGAATAAATAAAACCATATAAGTAAGTCATCACAATGCGGCCTAACCACATTTGAACATGGCTTTTAACGCCGAAACAGCGATCACAATAATAAAAACTATAATAGTTGCAGAACTTGATAATAAAATTATTAAAGTTTGAATTAGGTTAAAAAAATTATAATAAAAAACTTCTATATGCGCAATTCTTTTTAATCACATTATCTCTGCTACGACATAATACTTACAATAAATATAATTTTCTATTTACACTACATTTATCGTATAGATTTTTTTTCATATTCAAACTTGAACCATTTACATGTACCATATATTATTTAACTACATATTAACTAATTACTGAGTTTAGAGGAACGGCTGCGCGGCCTTTTTCATTCAAAACATAATTTTGGATTTGAGGCCACTGATCTTTTTTCATCAAAAAGTATAGTAAATATCTAGTACGGATGAGAAGTAATTTTTTTGTTTTTTTGTTTTACGTTATGAAATATAGGCCATTAAAGGAACTGATTTTTCGCGATTTTAGAGGCAACCTTAACAATTATTTGGGGGCTAACGGTGATTAAAAAAAAGTTTTACCCCATCTACTTTGAAAATATAATCAAATATAAAATAAAAATAATTAAATTAAATTAAGCATTATGGTGGACTTTAAATTAAATTATTAACGAACAATTTACTTTCGATCACAAATTTGCCATACATAGTTTAAAATATCTACCCGAAAAAACGTTTTTTTAAGTTTTGTTTATATATATATTATTATTTCCCCACCTTCCTCTTCCCCTTCTCGTTCCCCTCCCCAATACCTTCAGCCTCACAACATTTCCCAATTGGGGATGCCATAGTCTCACTGGCTCCAGACGGTTGTGAGCAGTTGAGACTCTTGTGGGTTATTCATGTAAAAATATATATATATAAAGTTTTTTTTACGTATTCTGCTATGCAAAAACGATTTTTTTTAATACCATAAATCCGCAAATATTTTCTAAGTTGCCTCTAAAATGGCATATACTTCATAATTTAAAACGAAAAAAAAAAACTTCTCATCCGTACTAGATTTATTAAACCTTTATTGTAGTATTAAATATGATATAAGAAATATTAAATATATAATGTTAAATTAAGTTAGGTAAGTACATATATGTTACAGTACATATTAATTATTAAAAAATAACATACATGTATATTTAATATAATCATAAATGCAGATTATCAATGTTTTAAAGTGCATATTTCAACTGATCGGTTTTGAAGATTTAGAAAGGAATTAATAAATGCAGTTGAATGATTTATGTTTATGAAGAGTTATTTAAAAAAAATCTGGCTTTAAAATATTAGTCATCGTTATTATTCATCAAAACAGCGACAAGTTTAAAAAAAGTATGTTTTAAAATGGAGAAGTGAGCCAAATAAGTTTGGGACCTTTTGAATTAGAGCAAAAAAAAATTTACCACACTTGTTTTAATGTTTAGACAGAACATAATTTGTTAATTATGACCGCCGGGCAAAGGGAAATTACTTTAGCCTTGCGCTTGTTGTCTCACACTACATTCCGAGTGAAATTTTCTGTGAAAATACATATTTCTAGAAATAAATTATGTTATATTCCATTAGCCTTTAACATATTTCTAAACACGATGGCCCAATTGAAGTATTTTTGGGATGTCATTTTAAATTGGTTAATGGTTCAATTTATTTTTTAAATTTTGGATTATTGTTTATTTTGAAGAACTCCATTTAAAAAATAATTAATAAAATTATTAAGAAGTATTTTGTGTAAAGTAACGTTAAATTAATAAATAGACGAACATTCTTGTACTTAAACAAACCTAATCTTGTTTGATGTTTGATATTATTATCCAATTTTAAGTCGGATCTCGTACAAAAACGCGATGCTTCATTCTTACTTTTTCTACGTTTTATAAATATTAAATTAAATATCCCGCTAGAATACATAAATTATCCTTTGTTATTTTTAAATACTCTAAAAATTCACGCGTTAGAAGTATAATACATGAATAAACTTTTTTTGTTCAAAATATTAAACTCGAAATTCGACTGTTCCGCACTCCTGTAAATCACAAACCTGCGCACACCCACAAGAACAACCCGATGAAATCCACTATTCCACTGCAATATACCTATGCATAACTAGATTGCCGTTTGCCTACTTGCCTATGCATAACTAGATTGCCGTATAGCGTTTTCACACTATGGTAAACAAATACTTAGGTGATATTAACGTGTTTTACGTAATTTTGTTGAATTTTGTGGACCATATCAATTACGTCTCTTTTTTCTACAAAAATACCTAAACACGTTATTTTTTTGTTTCTTTTATTTATATCTGTTGTATATATTATACATCGTAAATTTTATTTTTTTATTATTCACTTCTCACGTACTATTTATGTAAAGGTGACCCTACGCGTTAAAAAAAATATATATATACATATGATGTGTGTAGTTTTGTTTTGTTTTAAATTTGACGCTTACGAAGCTTAGAGTATGCTACACGTATTATAAATATTACAATCAAATTGGTGGTTCAAAACAAAGTATTTTTTTGACGTAAAACCACAAAGTAATAGTTTTCTTAGAAAACACAATTATATCACTTGAAAATACGTATTTTCATCATCAAACCTTCTGAAAATTTGCTAAAATAATCGGCCGTAAAGCAACTTCATAACGTTAAACTTGAGTTTAAAGTAATTATTATATTATTTGTAAATCGTATTCGAATATTTACAAGAGCTGAATTTAATTTTCGGTAGTTTGAAATTGATTTGATCTTCTTTTATGTAGCCTAGTTCCCACGCAGATAATTGATAGGTAGGTCCTATATTTGATTATTTAGTGAGTAATATTAGTTAATGTTTTGGTCCAAGGGTGGCAATTTGTGTGGTCAGCAAATAGCCTTAAGACCTTTAAGTTCATTTAGAGCCGACCCTTCCGTAAAATTTAATCAGTCGATGTGGATTAAGTAATTTACATAGGTTTGATAGTCCTTTAATGATTGAAAGTTCTAAATCAAGATACATTTCAAATAAGAAAATCAATTTACAACAAAATAAACGTGTCTAGAAACGTTATCTAAATGCAAAGTAACGAATAATAAGGATAATATACCAGTGAAAAATAAAAGCGGTACCGTATCTATTACTGATTTTATTTATAATCATTAGTTTCATTATCACACTATTATCGTGAATATAATTTAGACGTAAAAATCTATTATCGTAAATATAATTTAGACATAAAATTTACAATTTTGTGCTGAATGAGATAAAATAGATTTTTACCAGAATGGGAAAAAATGCTTCATCTGTTCGGAACTTTTTAAATTGGCAATAGATTCGAATATTTATACTGAAATCTAACTGCTAAAAAAACACAGTTTTATTAAAATATCGTTAAGTTCATATGTATAAAAAAAACTTTGCAACCAATGGACGAAAGGTAAAACGTTCCTACTTTGTAGCAATCACTTTAACATTTAAATCTTTGGCGATCGTTCAAAACATACGTCCGCGCCGGTTAATTAATTATAATGAAAATTCTTACGAAACCCTCCGTAATGCATAATGATGCAGAAATTCTTGATAAGGGCACACTTAAACAAAGTACCATCAAATCGTCTTTTCCATAGGAGTATTCGATATTTTTCATTCGAATCGCATTAGAGAAACCACAAGCAATTTTTTTAAATAATTTCATGATTTTTATATTGAAGCATATCTAATAATGTTTTTTAAATAACCCGTAATCACAGTTTCCTCAATATTTCTGAGCGGAAAATGAATAGTCCACCAAGTGGAACATGTCCAGCTTTGCATTAAGTTAATTTTATGAGTACATACATAAATATTAGTCGAGTGATCAGATAACTTTCAATCTGGTTGCTGGGCAATATCTACATTCTTAAGACTGGAGATAGATCGCGAGTAAATATAAATGCATTCGAATTTAAAAATCGCGGGAATGCCGCCCGCGTTTATCGCGTGTAAGGTCTCGCACCCGCGTGTTGTATGTAAACATGATGAAAGAAATGTATAAGTTTGATAATTCGTGACCTCGCCTGCTACCACGATTGCGAGCCAACGTGTATTCCCTCTCTAACTTAGTCGCTAGCTAAATCGCGATCGTACTCGCGAGTTGTACGTGGACATTCATATATCTTTTCGTACAACATCAAATAATTAAATTAATTTTCAAGGTTCCTTACGAGAGATGCATATCATTTTTATAAAATCTATCGAACAATCAAAATTATTACACGGAGACTTGACAGTGTTGATATATATCTAAATTAATTTGAATATACTTTATGTTGGGCGGGACAGTCAATTGTAAATCACAAAGCAATATATGTCATCCCTGTTTAAGTTATTACACGGAGACTTGACAGCGTTGGTATATATCTAAATTAATTTGAATATACTTTATGTTGGGCGGGACAGTCAATTGTAAATCACAAAGCAATGTATGTCATCCCTGTTTAAGTTATTACACGAAGACTTGACAGCGTTGGTATATATCTAAATTAATTTGAATATACTTTATGTTGGGCGGGACAGTCAATTGTAAATCACAAAGCAATGTATGTCATCCCTGTTTAAGTTATTACACGGAGACTTGACAGCGTTGGTATATATCTAAATTAATTTGAATATACTTTATGTTGGGCGGGACAGTCAATTGTAAATCACAAAGCAATGTATGTCATCCCTGTTTAAGTTATTACACGGAGACTTGACAGCGTTGATATATATCTAAATTAATTTGAATATACTTTATGTTGGGCGGGACAGTCAATTGTAAATCACAAAGCAATGTATGTCATCCCTGTTTAAGTTATTACACGGAGACTTGACAGCGTTGATATATATCTAAATTAATTTGAATATACTTTATGTTGGGCGGGACAGTCAATTGTAAATCACAAAGCAATGTATGTCATCCCTGTATAAGAATTATTTTTTAAAGCGTTTCGTGTGAGGTATTTTCTATGCGCGTTATCCTAAAACGTATTGTTACCCATGAAACGTTCTCATATGTCTAATATGTATCTCACAAATGTAGGTGTGAAGGTTCCTATGGAGCTTATTTTACTAATTTCTCATTAAACATCGAAATAGTGAAAAAATCATTAACATTATTAGTAAAATTCTCTCTCTGCAATCTGCAATATTTCCTGATGTCATGTATAAAAAAAGATCAGAAAGAATCACGAGAAGATCCTGTTTGTCAGTTAGTCAGGTTGTTTCCCATATCGTAATTATAAACCGAATGATGGCAAGAACTTGAGACAGTCGCCAACTAATATTTATTATACTGTTGTTGAAAGGGGACAATTATTTGAAATGAATAGTGGGTACTCCGGACATTGTTGGATTAGTATTTGGTCCATTATTTTCAACAGAATCATTCAATCGAAAAATATGCTTTTGTAATGTTATTGAACTTTTAATTAAAGCTTAAATTAATTTTAATTTACTTTGTAGTATCATTTTCAATAAAAGTTTTATTTAACAATATAATTCATAATCATTTAATTAAATATTACGAACAGTTAACAATGTTCATTCGTTAGACAAATCCTAACGTCCTTTCATCGTGACGAGAAAATAACCCGAAAAACATGATGTCTTTCTTGAACAGATTGAATAAACCTCATTAAATATTACAGAAACTGTTGTGCTTTATCAAAATAACCCAACAATATCCGAGGATAACAATGAGACCTTTTTGCGTCGGGTTTTGGTAATCTGCTCAAATATTTACGTCGCCAGAGTCTCGTTAGCCTTTACTCCGAGATCTAAGGTATTATGCATTGAAAAGTCAAACTCACTCAAATACCTTTGTGCGGTTCCTGGATCACATACATTAAGTCAATCATATTATCACACATACCTTCATAAATATAATATTTAAATTTCTTTAACTGTAATGCCGAATATAGCGTAAAGATGTTTCGAAGTTCAATTCAGTTTTTAAATATTCTGGAAATGTGTTTAGAATTAGTTGTAATAAGGAAAACTAGATAATAAATATTAGGTACCTACTGATGGAAGGTGTAAAATATGTAGGTAATTTGAAGATTTTGTGTCAAATTTCACACCAATACATTTTTAGCCGACAAATGAAAAAATGTCAGCGCAGATAGGATGTCTCGAGGTCCAAGGAATAAATTGATCTGTCAGCTGCGTTATTCGGCCTAGTTTATTTCGAAATCACATAAATCACAGAAATCCAGATTGGCGAAATGAATCCAAGGAACTCGAATATGGTCGAAATTTTATAACGATTAATACTTTTTCTGTTCCAGTAATATATCACTATATCTAGTCATAGTACTGTTATAAATATAAGTACGTAGATACATTTTTTTGTATTTCTCGGGCATTAAGTATGTAACAAACTCTTTACATTTTGTTTTGAAAAGTTATAACCGCTATATACAAATGTAACTTAATCTAATTTATTTGCAAATAAATAAAATTAAGAAACAAATTTACATTGTGGATAAAACTCTTCAAAAAAAGGTTTTTTTTCCTGAATCCAAAGTCTTCGAACCATCACTGTTAGTAAAAAACTTGAAATTACCTGAGTTTCTGTTTTATTGCGTACAAGATGGTGGATAACGAAGGTAGGTATACTCAGGAATATTATCAACCAGCTTATCTTGTCAAGATTCCCACCGGGATCTATTTGACGAACGTAAATATCTCTCAATGTGAGCTTAACAAACAACTGACATACCGACCATTTGTGGGCAAACAAGTCAATTCGGGGGTAGATGAGGTATCAGGTGGCTTGTTGGTGAAATCATTTTGTTCCAATTTTACCCTTTCCATGATTTTGTATTGAGTCGTCTCCAGTTCTACGATCCCACCATAATATTCTGAATCTTGCTGCGGTTTATCAAAATACAGACCTCTAGCAGATATAAATGGCATTTCTCACTAACGAATACTATTGGGGATTAATTTATCCGCAATCCTTCGCAATCGGTCACGTGACCAAGCGTAGACTTTGATCAAAAAATGAGACCGTTCACGGTGACTTATTCACGTTTGTCGAATACCGACATGTACAAAAATGACCTCATCCCTTCCCAGTATTACAAAAATTGCCTTCTTATTCTTATGTTAACATGATCCTAGCGGATTCTTTAATTTTATGGTAACTAACAGAGACAGTGCCTCTAACGGCAGATGAATAAGGACGTTTACACAATTTAAGGATTTCTTCTACCAATGGTTGATTTTTTTATGAGGGATAAGAAGATGATTTAATAAGTTACTATCCACCAAGTAAGTTAAGTAAGTTCGGTGACCATCTCGATTGCGAGTGTCTTGGGATTTATAGATGGAGGCATTAGTGAAAACGGGATAGTGGTTTGAACGATATCTTTGACCAGAACTGATTTATGGTTAGTAGGTATTAGTTGGCAAGACGTAACAATTTCCATTAATTTTAATTAAGATACCCTGTGAACCCATCGGAGCAAAAAATAATTACAACTAGATTTGTTTCCCGGTCAAACCTAAGCGATGAAGAATAATTATTCTGTTCTCTGGGCGAGCTCTTAATAATTGGGATGGACTCGCTTCAGATAGGAAGGATTATTACATTTTGTGGTCCACTCGGGAACAAATAA
This sequence comes from Halesus radiatus, assembly GCA_022606495.2. Lineage (NCBI taxonomy): Eukaryota > Metazoa > Arthropoda > Insecta > Trichoptera > Limnephilidae > Halesus > Halesus radiatus. The sequence goes on along the minus strand of JAHDVE020001609.1, from coordinate 19,424 downwards.
GCCAAACTGATCAACCCTGATTTTTTTTATAGACCATGCAGTTTTATCAAGAACATTTTTTTTTCAAACCAACTTAAATTTTCTCCTTTTTCAACCTCTTTACTTCATTTTCAAGTGAATGCGTTACAAATTTTATTTTCTGGAAAGTCAAGATCGTAATTTTTCAGTCATAATCGTGGTCTCAATTAGACGGTTACTCATCAAAGTGGAAAAAAGGCAGTTAAAGATAATTGGGCAATGTAAATAAATAAGTAGTTTTTTTGGTAATTTAAATAATATAATTCACGAGAAGATCTTGTTTGTCAGTTAGCCTTGTATTTTAATATAGTTTAAAAAGTCATAATTGTATCATATCAACTATCTAGAATTAAATGCTTAGCTTAATTATAATAGTACTTTGATGACTTGAATATAGCCGTTTTTGTATCGAGTCCCCCAAGGGCACTGTAGTAAGCATACAACATGTTCGGACATAGGTCTCAGCATAGAATGTTATGACAATATTTTTGGCCCCAAAAATAAATCTCAGGGAGCCTAAAGGATTCCGAACTTTATGCATGTGGACACATTCAAACAACAGAACACATCGTAGAAGAATGTCCCCTTCATCAGTTTCCCTATGGCACATCTGTGCTGAACCAAGTGATTCTCAGTGCCGTCAACTGACTGAAAAACCTTAGGATCCAATTATGATCTTCACCATACGAAGAAGAAGACATTTTAATAATGCCACGTGTCATATTGGACAGCAACAAATATAATTATATAGATTATTTTTATATTTTTAACGAAAGACTTTATTTTACCTTTTTAAAGCTAACGATAAAAAAATAAGGCAATTTATTCCGTAAATTTTAGAAAACCCTTTAACCCTTCGGTGGCGCAAAGAGGAGGACGGAACGTGAACAATGTCAAATTGGCACGTGGAATGTCAGAGAAGGTATGGAAAGAAAGATAAATGAACTATGTGATTCGATGGTAAGAAAAAGTTTGGATGTACTTTGTATAACAGAGAGTATGAAAAGGGGAAGCGGCACGATGCAACATAGCGATACGTTCGTCATCTGGCCTACCAGGGCGTCTCAGGGTGTTGCAGCGTTACTGTCTCCCATAATGGTTGAATGTATGCTGCAGTATGAATGCGTAAGTGCAAGAATCATTTGGATCCGATTCAAAATCGGTTTGACAAGGGTGTTGTTTGTTGTGTGCTATGCTCCTGTTAATTCTGAAAGCGATGAAGTAAAAAATGATTTTTGGACTAGCATGAGAGATGTAATGGGACTAAAAAATTTTAACGAAAGGATTATAATGGCAGGGACTTAAATGGGTAGGTGGGAATTAGACGGGATGGATTTGAATCGGCTTTAGGTATGTATGGGGATAAAAGAACGAATGACAATGGTAACAGAATACTTGAAGTATGTTTAGAGTGGAACCTATTTGTATGGAATACCTTCTTCGATCATAAAGGTATCCACCAATATACGTGGGAAAGAAGAAATAAGAGGTCAATTATCTATTTTGTGGTAATTGACTCTAGGTTGAGAGTCGTTACCGAAGACACAAGAGTCTTCAGAGGGGCTGAGGTTGAAACCGACCATTCCTGGTTCTGTCGAGAGTAAACCTCTTCCACGGCTGGCGCTCTAAAGTGAAAACGTTGTCGACTCCAACAAGAGTCAAAATAGAAAAACTACAAAATGATATTGTGAGAATTATGTATGAGAGTTGTGTAGAGAGGAGATTGAATGAGAAGGAAATGAACGGTCTAAGTATAGATGAAACATGGAACCACATAAAAGTGAGTCTCTGTGAATCTGCTAGAGAGGAATGTGGAATAAGTACGCAAGGTAAGAAGAAAGGCGATGCATGGTGGGATGATGAAATTAAAGTACTGGTCTCAGAGAAGAAGAAAGCGTGGTTATGTCTGATAGCGACTGGCAATGCTCCTAGTGAAGAACGGAACAAAGCGAAAGAAGTATACAAAGGATATAAGAAAAGAGTAAGCGTTGGAGAGAAAGCACGAAAGAAACGTCTGGAAGAGGAAGAAGGAATCAAAATGACAAAACACTTCCAAGAAAATATTAAACTGTTTTGGAAGGAGGTCAAATAGTCCAGAAATGGTCCAGAAAGCGGATATATGAAAGTGATAAAATCAAAAGATGGAAAAATGTTAACGAATGAGAGAGAAATAAAAGTGAGATGGATGAAATACTTTGAAGAGGTTTTTGAAAGCAACCCGACTGAAAGTGGTCCCAGTGGCGAATCAGGTATGAATGACGATGGCGTAAATGATCCCAATATCAGAATGGTTGAAATAAAAAGAGCGATTAAATGTATGAAGAATGGTAAGGCTGTTGGTTTCGATAATATTGCTGGTAAATACTTTAAAGGAGATAGTCGTATAATTCTCACATGGTTATGCAAGCTTTTTGACCAGTGTTTAGAGGAGGGTTACACGCCATTAGATTAAAGGAGGGCTGTGATCATGCCTCAATACAAAGGTAAAGGGTCAAGTATGGAATGTGGAAATCACAGGGCTATTATCCTGCTAAGTTCAGCTGGAAAGCTGTATTGTAGGATATTGATTGAAAGGGTGCAAACGAAAACAAAAGATAAAATATGGGATGTGCAAGGTGCATTTATGAGCGGAAGGGGGTGTATGGATCAGATTTTCTGGTTGCGTATGCTAACAGAGAAGTTTCCTGCAAAAAACCAGAAACTCTTCCGTGCCTTTGTAGATCTCCAAAAAGCGTACGACCGAGTTGATAGAAAAAAAAATATAGAAGGTATTGTCCAAGTATGGAGTGAATACGAATCTCATACAGGCAATCGCGTCTCTGTACGAGGAAAGCGTTGCATATGTTAGGGTAAACGGTGATTTTACCGAGTGGTTTGACATCACAAAAGGTGTTAAGCAAGGCTGCGTAATGTCACCGTGGTTATTCAATCAATACATGGATAATTGTATGCAAGAATTGAAAGAGGTGGTCTTGGGCGCGAAAATGAGTAATCTGAAAGTATGTTGCCTGTTGTATGCGGATGATGCGGTGCTGATTGCTAACAGTATGGAAGATTTACAGTCCCTCGTATCTAGGATGAATGAAGTATGCATGAGGAACGAGCTAATGAAAGAGAGAGTGCGAAAACAGTGTGAAATATAGTTGTGAATGACGAATACTTGGAGCAGGTCGATGAGTTTGTATATTTGGGAAGTATGTTTACGAGAGATGGAAAGAATGATAGGGATATTGAAAGAAGGGTGAATACAGGAAACTCCATTAATGGAGTCTGGACGGGGTTGGCGCTAACAAAAAATTGTCCAAAGAAGCGAAGCTAGCAATTCACAATGGAGTGCTGATACCAACCCTGATGTATGGCAGTGAGGCATGGAATTAGCAGAACAAGGATGAAAGTAAACTGAATGCCGTAGAAATGAGATCTCTGAGACGAATTTGTGGTAAAACCAAGTATGATCGTGTGAAAAATATTGAAAGCGTAATGAATAAGCTTAAGAAAAAGGACGGTTAGATGGTTTGGGCATGTGGAACGAATGAACGAAGAAAGGAGTGTAAGAAGAATGTATGACGCGAATGCGAATGGAAGAAGAAGCTGGGGACGTCCGAGGAAGACATGGCACGATCAAGTGAATCAAATACTTGAGTCGGGCCATGTCAGAAGTCGGAATAATAGAAGAGAATGTATGAGACGATGTATGAATGTGAATGAAGCAAGAAGTGTATGCCAAGATCGAGTTGTTTGGCGGTCCGTCCTCTCTGCCTACCCCTGCGGAGAAACGGCATAATGGTTAGTTAGTTAGTTAATTTTAGAAAAAATTACAACATTATTCTCATACAAACACACGTGGCTGGGGTACTTATATCAACCTGTATCAGTCTTAAATGTCTTAAAATTAAACGTTATTTTCGAAGCGGAAAATACACCCCGCAATAAATAACAAATCTGCTTTTCGTTTTACCTCCCACATATTATTTGCCCCCTGCAGTAACTATGTTCAAATTGTGTAGATAATTTACATTGGCGTTTTATGTATCAGGTTAACATTATGATGAGATGTAATGTTTGAAATATTTCATCAACATTATCTCACTACAAACACAATTAGATTCTTCCAAGCGCGACGTTCACCAATAAATCTAATGTTTTGTGGTACTTTTATACGTGCTTCCATACAGGGACAACGTACCCCAAAATGAATTCTGTGAAGCCAAAATGCTAGAGAGTGGATCTGGTTACACGAATTTAAACTGAGTCATCATACTACGTGAAACGTAGAATTTTGAGCTTAGTACAAATTTACACAATAAATCCGTATAATATCTTCAACGTCCGAAATTGTACAAAGGTACATAAATTCACTTGGCTTTGTTTACAAACTGCGACTCTGGCATAAGTGCTAATGCTAATATCGCTTCCACGGAGCTTCTCCATTACTTCAAGCGTTAATGAACAAACAAATAGTTCGTTTCTACAATTTGGGAGATCGTGATACTTTAACTGGAAGAAAGGCATTAAATAAGCCCTTTAACAACATCTCGATGATATTTTTATCGCCCGCGTAAGTGCTGAAATAACTTAAATTATGCGAATCTTTATTTAACCCCTTCAGTAATCTCTAAGAAGGAAAGCATCTTTTTTATGAATGATTTTATTTACTAAACATATATCCTCTATAAAAGCCATTTTCGACCCAGAATGGGACTAAAAGTTGATATTATGGTGCAACTCGCAGCTGTGTTTGTCTCTTTTCCACATACCATACATAAATCGTATTTATTTTCGCCGGTGTATATTCGGGAGTGATCTTATCTGCATGTAAAGCCTGCCCGCGTTAACTCGTGTGTGCGTATTTTTGCACATAATAGTATACTCGAGAGTGGTCCTTAAGCGGTTAATGATTTGATTGGTATTTATCATCTAGTTTACTAAAAAAACTATATATTCATACATTCCGTAAAGATTAATTTTTTCCACACACCTCGTCATTAAACTCGATTAATTCGTATTTCATCATATACTCGTATATACCTATTTTCGAAATCACTGTAACCTACATGTTAACTTTTACATAATATATTTTTTACAGTAATCTATAGAAGGCAGCGTGTATGCTGCTTCATGTTCCTACGTAGGTACATTTAATATTACGAATTCAATATAGAATTTCTGTATTAGATGCAATACCTACTTATTTTTTAAATATTAGTTGATACTTTGTGCCTCACTGGGTCCTTCACCGGTCCGTTTAGTCGTGAGGCCCCTATTTTACAGTTTTATATATGACATTAATTTAAGTTTTCGTTTTAATTTACATATATTCGTAAATGTTTTAATTAGATCTTGTGTATTATGTATATGTTTTGTAGGTTGTTTTTTAAATGCAGTTTTTTTTAAGATCTGAAATTTGTGTAATATTGTTTTTTTTTTTTTTATCCAATCCTTAATTTTGTATGCAAGTGTTTTCTGTTTCCCTCATCTTTTATATTGAGTGTAAGATTCTTAAATACTTTTACTGCGTGATATTTACGGTTTCCAAAGGTTGTGCTTGTAGGCGGAGTTTTCGGGTTTTGTACATACATTTATCTAACTGATCTATTTTCGTAAGTTTGTGTTCGATGAAATTTGTTTTTTTGGCCAAAAATGTAGTGTTGTAGTGTTTTTTATGTATATTTGGCGTATATGTAGTACGTCAAACGTATTGAATATTTGATCTGTGTCAGTGATTCTATATTTTTTTTCATGTAACACTCTTAAAATAGTTTGATGCTCCTCCCCTAACGTTGGTTCCGTATTCTATGAAGAATTGCAAAATGGAAAGTTTTTTTTTCGGTTGTTGTTTTTTTGTTTGTTTATAATCGAAACAATCTTCAAAAAGCATTTTCGATAGTAAAAATAATTATTTTGAATATATCGTAACAATACACGATCAACTATTTCGATGCATATTTTTAAATTATGGAAATATCTTTTTCTACTTTGTCACAAATTGTTACACTACCCAGCTTTGCATTAAGCACCAAAGATAAATAACATGAGAAAAAATCAATGCGAAAAATTAGTAAGCACGGTGTTTCCAAGGCGACACGATCGGTCCACTTCTGTTTCATTTTATTTTATTTAGACAAACCTTAAGAGGAACGGCTGGCGCGGCCTGTTTCATACAAAACTTAATTTTCGATATGAGGCCAAAATACTCACCTAAACCTAGTGATCTTTTTTTTCATCAAAAAGTATAGTAAATATCTAGTACGAATTAGAAGTAATTTATTTCTTTTTGTTTTACATTGTGAAATATAGGTCACTAAAGGAATGGATTTTTCGCGATTTTAGAGGCACTTTTAACAATTATTTTGGGGTCTAACGCTGATTTAAAAAAAGTTTTACCCCATCTGCTTTGAAAATATAATGAAATATAAAATGATAATTTTTTTTAATATATTAAAATGAGGGTTGTGGTGGACTTTAAATTAATTTAAAAACAACCAATTTACCTTGGAACACAAATTTGCCGGACGTAATTTTAAATATCGACCCGAATGTTTTTTTGTTGATATTTTTATATACGTCATCATATTTATAGAGCATACGAGTATATGAAAAGTTTTTTTTTAATTTAATAAACCCGGAAATTAATTTCTAATTTACCTCTAAAATTATGAAAAATGATTTTTTTCATGGCATATACTTCATAATTTAAAACAAAAATAAATAAAATAGGTACTTCTCATGCGTACTAGATATTTACTAAACCGTTAATTAAAAAAGTATTTTGGCCTCAAATCCTAAATAAAATTATATATGAAACAGGCATCGCAGCCGTTCCTCTTAAGGCCCTGCATTAATCTCTCGGGAATTTCGATTTAGGCAACGCCCCCCAAAAAATAGTTCTTTAAATGACCTGCAGGTGTCCCATCGGCGTTACGAATATATTATTTACTTTTCAAAACATGTAGTATGACACCTTGTGAAAGAAATTCAAACTAAAATGAAGTTTCCCAAGAATCGAACTATTATTTTGTTAGTATGTTTGTCACAATGTACACAAAGACTAATATTACGTGTAATTACTAACATCTGTGTCTCTATACCCCGAGCTTAGAGTAACTACTCTATATTATTACTGTAAGCCGTCGAGTATATTTGAAAGTACTTGTCAAACGAAAGACTTTTTTGTAATTATTTATTTATTCATTTAAATAATACAATAATAAATAGTAACAATTGTAGGCATGATGAAATAATGTTCTTATATCTACGTATATTTTTTATAACATACATTCATAAAAAAGCTGTCCTTATATGTATGGTTTGGTGGGAGTGTCATTTATTCACATTCGTGAGAAACATCGTTATTACGAGTATTATTTGTCATAGTATAAGTTTTCAGAGTACTCACAGTTTTAATTTGAATTATTTATACTTAGTTATATTTTATGATTGAAGAAGATAGTATTAACACACCCCAAATGAACCACGAAACCGAAAAAAGAACAGAAAATAAAAAGATTTCAGTCGCATCTGGGACTCGAACCCAGGACCTCTACCTATCCGGGGTAACCGCTCAACCAACTTAGCTAAGTTGGTTAAGCGGGATGTGTTAATATTATCTTCTTCAATGAATAAATATTAAAATGAGGTTTGCAAACTGCAATAAGTTATAAAAAATAAATTGAATATATTTTAAGACATTATTTTAACTTCTCTGTATTACTGTTCTTTTAAAATGTTAAACAGAATTAAAAAAAAAAAAAACAGTTTTCCAAATCCGCATCCAAAAGGAGAATGGTCAGATATGGATCGAAGTTCTTTAATGAAAAAAAAAATATCGACGATGCTTCCTTTTTGCTTCTTATGCCAAGAACACCCTCAATGGGTGAAAACCAAATAGTCCAACCCCAATATAAATATAAATTGCACAAATGGCAAATATAAGGTACCTAGTAGTCGTATTGTCTGTAAATTCATAAAAACAGATAAGTCTGAAATATCGGTTATAATCCAAAAAGGGATACATGTCATAAAAGTTTAAGTAACTTGGTCAAAATACCGGCATGTTGTATTGACAATACATAATGAAAGATTTCAACATTCGAACAGGCCGGCGACAAATATGGGTAGGTTAGGTTTAGTTCATACTGCGTAGCTTTGTGGTAGTGTCTCTGATTGTCGTTGGTGAAATATTGGTTCGAATCCCAATGCGGCATTATTTTTTACATAAAAATGTGATAATTAACAAAATATTATGCTGATGGAAACTTACAAATCACACAACAAACAATAAAATCATGCGTAAAAAAGTTTTTACTGGGCAATTCCATTTTCCAATGAATTATGTAAATTATCTGCAGAAACACGATTTCTGAAATACAAATATAATAAATAAATTATAACATCATTTTTACTAGAAAAAAATAAATAAAAAAATAATTTTTACTAGATAAATGAATAAAAAAATATTTTTTATAATCTATATAATATTACGTGATAAACATATTTTCACAAAACAAAAATTGCATTATTTTCTTCTTACCTCAGTTTAGCTTCGGCTTAATTTTTTCTATAATTTTGCGTATGTAAAATTTTCTTAAAAATACGAGATTTTTTTGTTTATTTCCCATATTTGAAAAATAATATTTAACCTGTATGTATATATTTTTCTAACACGGAAAACAAATTCTCAGAAATGACGTAATTTTCGGGGCCAAACCAGCGACAGGTCTCTGTAGCAAGGGCTCCTAATCCCGACTGACCGATGTTGAGAGGCAGATATGGTCATTCGAAAGATAGAAAGAGTGCCCCAATATGATGATCGTTTAGAATAAATGGATGTTCGTGACTAACTAACTAACTAACCATCACGCTGTTTCTCCCAGGGGTAGGCAGAGAGGACGGACCGACAAACAACTCGATCTTGGCATACACTTCTTGTTTCATTCGCTTTCATACAACGTCTCATACATTCTCTTCTGTTATTCCGACTTCTGACATGGCCCGACTCAAGTATTTGATTCACTTGATCGTGCCACGTCTTCCTTGGACGTCCCCGGCTTCTTCTTCCATTCACATTCGCGTCATATATTCTTCTTACACTCCTTTCTTCATTCATTCGCTCTACATGCCCAAACCATCTAAGCGTCCCTTTCTTAATCTTGCTCACTACGCTTACATCAGCCTTGCATTTTGTACGAATCTCGACATTTTTCACACGATCATACATGGTTTTACCACGCATTCGTCTCATAGATCTCATTTCTACAGCATTCAGTCTACTTTCATCCTTCCTCTGCCAGTTCCATGCCTCACTGCCATACATCAGGGTTGGTATCAGCACTCAATTGTGGACTGCTAGCTTCGCTTCGTGGACAACTTTTTGTTTGCGCCAACCGCGTTCAGTCCTCCGTTAATGGAGTTTCCTGCATTCACCCTTCTTTCAATATCCCTATTAGTCTTTCCATCTCTCGTAAACATACTTCCCAAATACACAAACTCGTCTACCTGCTCCAAGTACAACTATATTGCACAGTTTTCGTACTCTCTCTTTCAAACACCATGACTTTAGACTTACTTACATTCATCATTAGCTCATTTTTCATACATATATCGTTCATCCTAGATACAAGGGACTGTAGATCTTCTATACTATTAGCAATCAGCACCGCATCATCAGCATACAACTGGTTGTCCAAGCATACAACATACTTGTAGACTACTACTTATTTTTGCGCCCACGCCCACATCTTTCAATTCTTGCATACAATTATCCATGTATAGATTGAATAACCACGGTGACATTACGCAGCCTTGCTTAACACCTTTTGTGATGTCAAACCACCCCGTAAAATCACCGTTTGCCCTAACACATGCAACGCTTCCCTCATACAGAGATGCTATTGCCTGTAGAAGATTTGTATTCACTCCATACTTCGACAACACCTTCCATAACTTTTTTTCTTTCAATTCGGTCGTATGCTTTTTGTAGATCTACAAAAGCACAGAAAAGTTTTTGTTTTTTTGCCAGACATTTCTCTGTGAGCATACGCAACGAGAAAATCTGATCCATGCACCCCGTGTTCCACTTATAAATGCACCTTGCACATCCCATATTTTATCCTTTGTTTTTATTTGTACCTTTCCAATCAATATCCTACCATACAGCTTTCCAACTGAACTTAGCAGGCTAATAGCCCTGTGATTTCCACATTCCATGCGTGACCCTTTACCTTTGTATAAAGGCATGATCACAGCCCTTCTCCAATCTAATGGGGTTTAACCCTCCTCTAAACACTGGTTAAAAAGTTTGCATAACGATGTGAGAATTATACGGCTATCTCCTTTACAGTATTCAGCACCAATATTATCGAAACCAACAGCATTACCATTCTTCATACATTTAATTGATCTCTTAATTTCATCATTGCTGATTTTGGGAACATTCACGTCATCGTCATTCATTCCTGACTCGCCACTGGAATCACTATCACTCGGGTTGCTTTCGAAGACCTCTTCAAAGTATTTCATCCATCTCTCTTTTATATCTTTCTCATTCGTCAGCATTTTTCCATCTTTCGATTTTATCACTTTCACACATCCGCTTTCTGGACCATTACGGGACCTTTTGACTTCCTACCAAAATAGTTTAATGTTTTCTTTGAAGTGGTTTGTCATTTTGATCCCCTCTTCCAGGCATTTCTTTCGTTCTTTCACTCCAGCACGTACTCTTTTCTTGCATCCCTTATAAACTTCTTTCGCTCTATCCCTCTCTTCGCTAGAAGCACTGCCAGTCGCTATCAGACATAACCACGCTTTCTTCTTCTCTGAGACCAGTGCTTTAATCTCATCATCCCACCATGCATCACCTTTCTTCTTACCTTGCGTACTTATCCCACATTCCTCTCTAGCAGATTCACAAAGGCTCACTTTTATGCAATCCCATGTTTCGTCTATGCTTAGACCGTTCATATCGTTATCATTCTATCTCATCTCTACACAATTTTCATACTTTCTTCTTACATTATCGTTTTGCAGTTTTTCTATTCTGACTCTAGTTGGAGTCGACACCATTTTCACTTTAGAGCGCCAGCCGCAGAATAGATTTACTCTCGACACAACCAGAAAATGTTCGGTTTCTACCTCAGCCCCTCTGAAAACCCTTGTGTCTGCTTGTGTCGCTCTCAACCTAGAGTCAATTACCACAAAATCGATCATTGACCTTTCGTTTCTTCTTTCCCACGTATATTGGTGGATACCTTGGTGGATGTAAGTGACATTTCCATAAATATGATTAAAACACGACATAATAAGATAGATCAAAAATGTCAAGATGAATGTTTTAAGTAGCATTTAAAGAAACACTATGAATTTTTTCAAACCCATAGCATGTTAAATAACACAACGAACCCGGTTTTTTTTAATTTTCGGAGCATATTTGCGATTTTTTTTCTATCGAGGGAATTTCACATAATTACATTTTTAGTCTGACGGCTGATTAGAGATTATCTTAAAAAATGTAAATATGTAATTTTTTTTAAGTGCATAAAACCTCTACTTTTTAAGGAATGTTTGTAATAATCCATATAAATAATGTTTTGCAAAGATTAACACCATTATGAGCTGTACAGATGACATGTTAACTTAATTAATGAAAATAAAACAATCTAATTTATATATTCCCGAGTGACTAAGCTTGTCGTCTTTATCTTTTGAATTGATTAAAAATTTACCTAAATTATTATTTGTATAAAATGCTTAATTCAGAAGGAAGATTTTTTACACTGCAGGAAGAAAAATGATTAATGAATAAAATACGCCGCCATTGGTAACTAAGATTGTTAATAGTGTTAATTTTATGTGGATTAGCGAATAAGAATTGAATAGATTGTAATGATTTTTCAGCATTCTATATTTGCAAAATAACACGCAATGTCAATATTAGAATTAAAGAACATCTTAGATGCCTAAATAATAACGGTTTTTCAGAATTCGCCAATCACCTTATTGATAAAGATCATACCTTCAATCAAAGCACCGGTGCTAATATTCTTCATAACAATGGTCTTGGAAACAGATTAAATAATTTAGAATCACTAGAAATAAAGAAAGCTGTTAAAACCAAAAATAAAATTCTTAATAATCAACTAAATGTGTCCAATAGCCCAATATTAGGTATATTCCCTATAATCTCGTAAAATTTCCCATCCCATAATCACCTGTTCAGTTATTTCTTGGTATTCCATTATGTACACTTCTGTTTCTTTCGCTCGGTTATTATGTCAGATATCTATTTCATGCTATTTCATGCTATCTCATTTTTTCTTTGTTCTATGTTATGTTCTGTCTTATTCTATTTTGTATATATAAACACACACTATGTATTTTGATCAATTAAATTTTTGTACCCTGAAGATGCTTATGTTAAGCGAAACCGGTCGGTCGTAATAAAATTAAATAAAATTCTCGTGGTTATAAACAAAGTTATTGTTTTATTTTCATTAAATATGTCTAACCACAAAGTGACTGCTTTCTATCAAAATATGTTAACTTAATTTGTAAATATATTACTGAGTAACCGAGAAAATGTATTCTGGTGCCGTTGTGCAGCCGTGTGGCATCACTGGAGTAAATAATTACAAATGTGAGTCAATCAACCAAGCTCACACCATTAAGTATTTGCGAGGAGGCATAACAATTGACATCAGGCTTACTTGGGATTCATAATATAGAGGTTCTAATGGGCTAGCCATATACGAGTATAGGGGTATTAGGGATATCACAATGTGTTAAAGCAAAATTGAATACGGTAATAAAAATTGAGGAAACATGGCAATTGGGACAATATGACGTGCATTGCTACGCAAAATAGTTATAATATATAGTAAGTGATCACACTATTTGACTCATCAAAATTAGGCAATCGTGTGTGCACCAGGTTAATAATTCACGGGGATCACTTAGAAAGGGAAATTACTGTCAAAAAATATGTAACTGAGATTCTTCGATTTAAAACTCATTCAAATATTTGCTCGAAGATATTATATCTATATAAATGTAGCGCGACATACTAGCACGAACGTGGACGAAATTAAATGAATTAATCAAATGAAATATTTCAATCCCATGACATGCTCCGTCTTATTCTCAATTTGACACGGAATTAATTCTTGATTCCTCAAGCTTTGCATCCAAATTTCCAATGCGCAACATAATAATTACTACACTCATTCAAATATTTGCTCGAAGATATTATATCTATATAAATGTAGCGCGACATACTAGCACGAACGTGGACGAAATTAAATGATTTAATCAAATGAAATATTTCAATCCCATGACATGCTCGGTCTTATTCTCAATTTGACACGGAATTAATTCTTGATTCCTCAAGCTTTGCATCCAAATTTCCAATGCGCAACATAATAATTACTACACTCATTCAAATATTTGCTCGAAGATATTATATCTATATAAATGTAGCGCGACATACTAGCACGAACGTGGACGAAATTAAATGATTTAATCAAATGAAATATTTCAATCCCATGACATGCTCGGTCTTATTCTCAATTTGACACGGAATTAATTCTTGATTCCTCAAGCTTTGCATCCAAATTTCCAATGCGCAACTTAATAATTACTACACTCATTCAAATATTTGCTCGAAGATATTATATCTATATAAATGTAGCGCGACATACTAGCACGAACGTGGACGAAATTAAATGATTTAATCAAATGAAATATTTCAATCCCATGACATGCTCGGTCTTATTCTCAATTTGACACGGAATTAATTCTTGATTCCTCAAGCTTTGCATCCAAATTTCCAATGCGCAACTTAATAATTACTACACGGATACTAATGGATGGCGCCGCCAAGTCGCCGGAGGTATTGTCGTATCTATGTATTTATTTATTGTATAATATACGCCCTATATGGGCTTTTACATATAAAGTTAGTTATAATAAACAGGTACAAAACACATCACAGTAGGTTCAAAAATACGAGTATATCGAACAAATACAGGAATAACATAGTGTAAGTACCATTCTAAGTAATAAGTTCCAGAGGCGAAAAATCAAAACATACCTCACATTCACTGTTACTTATACTCTAGACACATATATTAATAATTACTGAGGATGTATGCAATAATCGTTTGTTTGTATTTGTATTCCGAGCAGTTGAAAATGTCTACTATATCTGAATTTGTATTACCTTCTGTGTGCAGTCGAGGTACCAATGAATATTTGAATGACTCAGTCCTGAAATTATTTATAGTTAACATATCTTAGAAATTTATGTTGAATTTTTTCAATGGAGTCGGAATGAATTTTATAGTGAGGGGACCATATTGAAAAATTATATTCGACTCGACTACAAACTAAAGAAGTGTATAATAATATTAGTGTTGAAATATTCCTAAAGTCTCTGGCATTGCGGAGAGTGAAGCCGAGCATTTTTAAACCTTTATTAGTTATAGAATTGATATGAGTTAGAAAATTAAATTTAGAGTCGAAAACAATGCCAAGATCATTAATTTCGTTGACAGACAAGAGAGAAATATTATTGATTTTATATAGAAAGTTGAGAAGATAGTTTATTCTAAAAAAAGTGATCGTATGGCATTTAGAAATGTTTAAAAGAAGTTTATTAAGTTCACACGAATCGTGTAATTTATTTAAATTTAATTGAATGAGAAAACAGTCCTCAATAGTTTTTATTAGTTTGAAGAGTTTTAGATCGTCGGCGTATTGTGCAGGACTCCGTCTAACGTGCAGTATCCTGCGCCATACTGCATTCATAGGTCATCGTTTGTCCGCAGTCCGCACATTCTTCAGCACGCAAACCATTACGAGTCACCCAGTCAGTAATTCTGAGTTCATCCGTATTCGCTATCGCAGTCTGTATTCAATAATTCAAAGAATTAATAAACCTATCCTGTCCGTAATACTTAATAAATTAAATTAAAACCTATAATTGGTTTATTTTTATATATATATTTAACATATGTTATAATTATTGTAAACTGTTTGTTTTACAAATAAAAATATAAATATCGAGTCCGCCCATACTAGTTCCACAGGACGTAAGTCACCGCAAGACACTAGTCGCAAATTCCTAATTCATTTGTCAGTGACCACGGCGTAGCCAAGCCGTCAGTTTCAGTAAATCGAATCTATTGTTTACTACATTGATGTGCATGTACATTTTTCGTATTATTTGGTTGAGTGAGATTGTTGTTTTCGTGTTATTTTTTAAATGCTATTTCCTACACTAGTAAAATTTTATAGTGTTTTGTATATATGTATTTTTTTAATTATTATAATGACTTTTTTGTTGTTTGAATTAAAGAAATGAATTAATTTTTTTAAATCACAAGACATGGGGACATGCCCATTTTTGTTGATACATACGAGTACTGTCAAAAGCGAATAATATATATAATCATGTATGCTTAAAAAATAAATTATTCATAAACAGGTATATAGGACAAATAAGATTTTCGAATGACTTTAAAATAAACATTTTGGGTCTGTCGTCAATGACAACAAAAATGAGAATTCTCAAGAGATTTTAAAGAGTTCCTATACAATGAAAAACAATTAGTTAAAAACAATGGAATTTCTGAATTCATACACAAAATGTGCTTTTCATAATATTTTTATATTTTTTTTATTTATTAATAATTTTTTTGATACACACATTTATATACAAATATATATATATATATATATATATACAAATATAAATATATAAATATATATATATAGAGATCCCCTCTCGTACTATGTTGATCAGACGCGACGGTACGCCAGGAATTTGTTGATCCGGAGGAATTTGTTGATCCACCCTAATTTGTTGATCCAATACCAAAGCAGGCATATAAACGTTGATCCAAAAGATCAACTTTCGTCACATAGATTTTACTGTAAACCACGCCCATTTTTCCATCACATATACATTTTACACTTTTCCCTTTGTTGATCCGATTTGAATGAACCAATCAGGACGCTTTGTTTATCGAAGGCGTGCTCGTGGTCCTTCACCGTGCTCATTTGTTGATACGATTTAAATCAGAGTGCTTTGCTTATCAACTGGTATATTTGGTTCTTAGCGAGTATGGGTACCGCCGCCCCGGAACGATTCGTTGGATAACACTAACTCGACGATTTTTTTGCAAATACCGCACAAGAGTCCCAACTGCTTCTAACTTGGGAGATTCAATTTCGGAGGCAGGTGTAGGCACCGCCACCCAGGAACCATTTAATGGATAACCAACACCTCTGCCATAAATCACATCAAATGGTTCGCTATGTTTGGTGACTTAGCAGGGTGCCCAGGTTCATCCGGGTGAGATTTGTACATGTCTTAACAGTGGAGTATGTATGAAATGATGTATGATTTTTCTATGTGAATACCGCACAAGAGTCCCAATCGCACAAGAGTCCCAATCGCACAAGAGTCCCAACCGCACAAGAGTCCCAACTGCTTTCAACCTAGGACTTTTAATTTGAAAGGCGGGTGTAGGTACCGCCGCCCCAGGATTTAATGGATAAGCAACACTTCTACCATAGGTCACCCCAAGTCGTTTGTAAAGTTTGGTGACTTAGCAGGGGTGTCCGGGTCCATGGGGGGTTAAGTTTGTGCACGTCTTAACAGTAGAGTTTGTATGAAATGATATATGATTTTCCAATGAGAATTCCGCACAAAAGCCGCAACTGCACAAGAGTCCCAACTGCTTTCATCCTGGGAAATTAAATTTGAAAGGCGGGTGTAGGTACCGCTGCCACGGAATTTAATAATAAGCATCACCTATACCATAAGCATCACCTATACCATAGATCACCCCAAGTCGTTTGCTAAGTTTGGTGACTTAGCAGGGGTGTCCGGGTCCGTGGGGGGTTAAGTTTGTGCAGGTCTTAACAGTAGAGTTTGTACGAAATGATGTATGATTTTTTCTATGTGAATACCGCACAAAAGTCCCAACTGCACAAGAGTCCCAACTGCACAAGAGTCCCAACTGCTTTTAACCTGGTAGATTTGATTAGGGAGGCAGGTGTAGGTACCGCTGCCCCGGGAATCATTTAATGGATAACCAACACCTCTGCCATAAATCACATCAAGTGGTTCGCTATGTTTGGTGCCTTAGCAGGGGTGCTCGGGTTCATGGGGTTAAGTTTGTGCACGTCTTAACAGTAGAGTTTGTATGAAATGATATATGATTTTCCAATGAGAATTCCGCACAAAAATCCCAACTGCACAAGAGTCCCAACTGCACAAGAGTCCCAACTGCACAAGAGTCCCAACTGCACAAGAGTCCCAACTGCTTTAAACCTGGTAGATTCGATCTAGGAGGCAGATGTAGGTACCGCTGCCAAGGGAACCATTTAATGGATGACCACACCTCTGTCATAGGTCTCACCAAGTGGTTAGATTCGTTTGGTGAATTAGCAGGGGTGCCGAGTTCATGGGGGGTTAAGTTTGTGCACGTCTTAACAGTAGAGTTTGTATGAAATGATATTTGATTTTTCTATGAGAATTCCGCACAAAAGTCCTAATTGCACAAGAGTCCCAACCGCACAAGAGTCCCAACTGCTTTCAACCTGGTAGATTCGATCTAGGAGGTAGGTGTAGGTACCGCTGCCAAGGGAACCTATTAATGGATAACCACACTTCTGTCATAGGTCTCACCAAGTGGTTAGATTCGTTTGGTGAATTAGCAGGGGTGCCGGGTTCATGGGGGTTAAGTTTGTGCACGTCTTAACAGTGGAGTTTGCATGAAATGATATTTGATTTTTCTATGAGAATTCCGCACAAAAGTCCCAATTGCACAAGAGTCCCAACCGCACAAGAGTCCCAACTACTTTCGATTTGGTAGATTCGATCTAAGAGGTAGGTGTAGGTACCGCTGCCCAGGGAACCATTTGATGGATAACCAACACCTCTGTCATAGGTCTTACCAAGTGGTTAGATTCGTTTGGTGGATTAGCAGGGGTGTCCGGGTTCATGGAGGTGAGATTTGTCCAGGTGTTAATAGTAGAGTTTGCATGAAATGATATATGATTTTCCTATGAGAATTCCAAAAGTGCCAACTGCACAAGAGTCCCAACTCCCTTCAACCTGGGAGATTCAATTTGATCGTTTTTAATTTAATTTAAAGTCCTCCATAATGCTTATTTTGAAAATATATTTTTTTTAATATTATATTTCAGAGTATTTTAAGTAGATGGGCCAAAACTTTTTTTTAAATCACCGCTAGCCCCCAAATATTTGTTAAAGGTGCATCTAAAAACGCGTAATAGAAAAATGGATAAATTACTTTTAATACGATATAGATATACATACTAGATATTTACTATACTTTTTGATTAAAAAAATATCATTAGTCTTAGGTGAGTATTTTGGCCAAATCCAAAATTAAATTTTGTTTGAAACAGGCCGCGCAGCCGTTCCTCTTAACAATCAAGTATGTATGAAATGCTGTATGATTTTTCTATGCGTATACTGCACAAGAGTCCCAACTGTTTGCAACTTAGGAAATTGAATTAAAGAGACGGGTGTAGGTACCGCCACCCCGGGAATCATTTAATGGATAACCAACACCTCTGCTATAAGTCACTCCAAGTGATTCGCTAAGTTTGGTGATTTCGCAAGGGTGCTCAAGTTTATGGGGTGAGGCTTGGCCTCCCCAACCAGACTCTTTCGACCCATCATTGCCTAGTACCAGTGACAGTGGGATGGATGGATTCATACGTCACTCCTGGACGCACTGACCCCCAGATTCGTACCCACCCCTCATACCTTTTTCTTGCCCTGAACTTCCTTCCTTTCCCTTAAAATACCTTCCATACAGCATCCCCAAATATGATATTGGCCTTGCAAATATGTGGACTTAAAGTAAAAAAAATCTGGAGCCAGTATATATGTTGTGTTAATTGACTAAATTGTAAAATAACACAAATTAATCAAATGAAATTGCTTAAATGGCTTTTGCCGTGTTTGACCAGATATGAATAGCCAGGTACTTCCTCACCTTCCTCTACCCATCAGCCTCACAACATACCCCATAATATATTTTTAAAAATAAGTTTTAAAAAAATGATTATTAAATAATGTTGGCGATAAACCGTTTTACTAAAATTTATAATAGAAAAAAAACGTGGAAAAATATTTAAAAAGAAAAATTAATAAAATCGGCAGAAGTTGGATTTGACCTGTAACCACCGTAACTAATCAATAATTTGGTGACCAACGTAACCGCTCACCTAGTTGTCTGGTGGTGGAAATTGCTACTTTTAGCTATTTATAGTGATTAATTGTTATTTTTGTGAAAAATCGTTTATTATAAATTTATTGTTTGAGGACTGTACGATATATGATTTTGTATAAAAATTGCTTGAAATGGTTT